>JAVDOI010000305.1:0-109557 GCA_032191485.1 Leptoclinus maculatus
ACAATGCAAATAAAAAAAGAAGTACTTATATAGCTCTCATCTCCTTCTGGGTCCTCACCGGCTTCCGGATGTCTGAAGACCCAGATGAAAACCGTCGCTGAAATGAGTATGCAATTACTAGCTAACTAGTCCTCTTTCTGTGTCCCTATCTGTCTGTCCTCTCTCTCATCTCTCTGTCTCTCTCTCTGTGTCTTCTTTCTAGTGTCCTCTCGGTCTCTCCTGTCTCTTTCCTGTCTCTCTTCTGTCTGTCTCTCTCTCACTCACTCTCTCTCTGTGTCTCTCTTTCTGTAATCTCTCTCTCTGAGTCTCTTCTGTCTGTCTCTCTCTCTGTGTCTCTCTCTCTTTCTGTATCTCATCTCTCTGTTCTATCTGTCTCTCTCTGTCTGTCTCCCTTTCTTCTCTCTCTTGTCTCTTGTCTCTCTCCTCTGTGTCCTCTCTCTCTCTGTGTCTCTCTCTATCTCTCTCCTCTGTCTCTGCATCTGTCTCTCTGTGTCTCTCACTCTCCTGCTCTCTCTCTCTGTCTCTATCTCCTCTCTCTCTCTCTCTCTGTCTTTCTGTCTCTCTCTGTCTTCTGTCTCTCTCTGTGTCTCTACTTTCTGTCTCCTCTCTCTCTGTGTCTCTCTGTCCTCTCTCCATCTCTGTCTCTCTCTCTCTCTGTGTCTCTCTATCTCTCATGTGTGTGTCTCTCTCTCTCCTGTCACTCTCTCCCTCCCCCCCCTCTGTCCACTCTCCTCTCTGTCTCTCTCTCTCTGTCTCTGTCTGTCTCTCTCTATCTCTTGTCTCTCTCTCTGTCTTTCTGGGTCTCTCTCTCTCTGTAGTTGCTTCTACAGATAAGAGAGAGAGAGAGAGAGAGAGGAGACAGAATGACAGAGAGAGGAGAAAGAGAGAGACAGAAAGACAGAGAGATGAGAAAGAGAGAGACAGAAAGACAGAGAGAGAGGAAAGAGAGAGACAGAAAGACAGAGAGAGAGAAAGAGAGAGACAGAAAGACAGAGAGAGAGAATGAGAGAGGACAGACAGACAGAGAGGAGAAAGAGAGTAGACAGAAAGACAGAGAGAGAGAAAGAGAAGAGACAGAAAGACAGAGATGAGTGTGAAAGAGAGAGACAGAAAGGACCGAAGAGAGGGAGAAAGAGGAGAGACAGGAAAGACCGAGAGAGAGAGAGAGAAAGACAGAAAGACAGAGAGACGAGAGAGAGAGAAATAGACAGATAGACACAGAGTAGAGAGAGAGATGAGAGAGACAGACAAGACAGAGAGAGAGAAGTAGAGACAGAAAGACAGAGAGAGAGAAAGAGAGAGACAGAAAGAGCAGAGAGAGAAGTAGAGAAGAGACAGAAAAGACAGAGAGAGAGAAAGAGAGAGACAGAAAGACAGCGAGGAGAGAAAGAGAGAGGACAGAAAGACAGAACAGAAAGACAGAGAGGACAGAAAGACAGAGAGAGAAGAAAGAGAGACAGAAAGACAGAGAGAGAGAAAGAGAGACAGAAGACAGAGAGAGAGAAAGAGAGACAGAAAGACAAGAGAGAGAGAAAGAGAGGACAGTAGAGAGAGAAAGAGAGACAGAGAGAGACAGAAAGACAGAGAGATGACAGAAAAGACAGAGAGAGACAGGGAAAAGGACAGAGAGACGACAGAAAGACAGCAGAGAACAGAGAGAGATGATGAGAGAGAGAGAAGGAGAAGGACAGAAAGTCAGAGAGACAGAGTCAGACAGAAAAAGTCAGACAGACAGAGACAGAGAGACAGAAAGAGAGATGAGAGAGATACAGAAGACAGAGAGAGAGAGACAGAGAGAGAGAGAGACAGAAAGAGAGAGACAGAGAGAGAGAGACACAGAGAGAGAGAGACACAGAGAGAGAGAGACAGAGACAGAGACAGACAGAGAGAGACACAGATAGAGAGACACAGAGAGAGAGACACAGAGAGAGAGAGAGAGAGGATAGAGAGACACAAGAGAGAGAGAGAGAGAGAAGAGAGAGAGAGAGAGAGAGAGAGAGAGACAGAGAGAGAGACACAGAGAGAGAGACACACAGAGAGAGAGACACACAGAGACAGAGAGGAGAGAGAGAGAGATACAGAAAGACAGAGAGAGAGAGACAGAGAGAGAGAGAGAGACAGAAAGAGAGAGACAGAGAGAGAGAGACACAGAGAGAGACACAAGAGAGAGAGAGACAGAGACAGACAGAGAGAGACACAGATAGAGAGACACAGAGAGAGAGACACGAGAGAGAGAGAGAGATAGAGAGACACAGAGAGAGAGAGAGAGAGAGAGAGAGAGAGAGAGAGAGAGAGAGAGAGAGAGAGAGACAGAGAGAGAGACACAGAGAGAGAGACACACAGAGACAGAGAGAGACAGAGAGAGAGAGAGAGAGAGAGAGAGAGAGAGACAGAGAGAGAGAGAGACACACAGAGACAGAGAGACACACAGAGACAGAGAGAGAGAGAGACACACAGAGACAGAGAGACAGAGAGAGACACAGAGAGATAGAGAGACACAGAGAGAGAGAGACAGAGACAGAGAGAGACACAGATAGAGAGAGAAAGAGAGACACAGAGACAGAGAGAGAGAGAGAGAGAGACACAGAGAGAGAGAGAGACAGAGAGACAGAGAGAGACACAGACAGAGAGAGTTACAGATAGAGAGAGACAGAGAGACACAGAGAGAGACAGAGAGACACAGAGAGAGAGACACAGAGAGACAGAAAGACAGAGAGAGAGAGAGAGAGAGAGAGAGAGACAGACAGACAGACAGACAGACAGACAGCAGACAGACAGACAGACAGACAGGCAGAGAGAGAGAGAGAGAAAAACACAGACAGATAGAGAGAGGCAGAGAGAGAGAGAGACACACAGAGACAGAGACAGAGAGAGACACAGAGAGAGAGAGAGGCAGAGAGAGAGAGATAGAGAGAGACACAGAGAGAGACAGACACAGAGAGAGACACACAGCGGCACAGCGGCCACTAAACACAAGCACAATGCATATTAAAATGAATTGCTCTTACTGTTTGTAGCTCTCCTTCTGCGTTCAGGCTGTGACGAGGACGTCCATGGCACTTTACAATGTATGAGGTGAAGAGGATTTGAAGTCTTCAATGTTTCACTCCTGCTGTAGAACCAGGGTCACAACAAAAATATCGACTCCTTGATGGCACCGCGGCCAAAAAGGAACACAAACAGCACAACACGAGCACAATGCAAATAAACAATAAGATGGCACAGCGGCTAGATAACACAAGCAGCACTACACAAGCAGTCTTTAGCTAGTTCAACTAGTCTTTAGCTAGTTCAACTAGTCTTTAGCTAGTTCAACCAGTCTTTAGCTAGTTCAACCAGTCTTTAGCTAGTAGCTAGTTCAACCAGTCTTTAGCTAGTAGCTAGTTCAACCAATTTTTAGCTAGTTCAACCAGTCTTCAACCAGTCTTTAGCTAGTAGCTAGTTCAACTAGTCTTTAGCTAGTTCAACCAGTCTTCAACCAGTCTTTAGCTAGTAGCTAGTTCAACCAGGCTATAGCTAGTAGCTAGTTCAACCAGTCTTCAACCAGTTTTTAGCTAGTTCAACCAGTAAATAGCTGCAAATAGCTTCTCTTTTCAATTACCATACCAACACACTCGCATGCAGACAGCAAGTCACAAGCATTTACAACACGTCATGGCACAGCAGCAAACATAGTGCAAACATCACGCAAAACAACCAGGAATTTGGGCCAAAGACCAAAGCTTCTACTCACATGAATCCAGCAGGAATGTTTATGAGAAAAAGATGCAACAAGGTGAAAGAGAAAGAGAGCTAATGACCAAAGGCTGGGCGTGGCAGCCATGTCTGCCTTTACACTGTAGCACCAGGGTCATTACAACCATATCTGCTCTGTGACGGCACGGCGGCCACTAAACACAAGCACAATGCATATTAAAATGAATTGCTCTTACTGTTTGTAGCTCTCCTTCTGCGTTCAGGCTGTGACGAGGACGTCCATGGCACTTTACAATGTATGAGGTGAAGAGGATTTGAAGTCTTCAATGTTTCACTCCTGCTGCAGAACCAGGGTCACAACAACAATATCGACTCCTTGATGGCACCGCGGCCAAAAAGGAACACAAACAGCACAACACGAGCAGTCTTTAGCTAGTTCAACCAGTCTTCAACCAGTCTTTAGCTAGTTCAACCAGTCTTTAGCTAGTTCAACTAGTCTGTAAAGATGAAGACGATGGCACAAATGGAAAACAAACAACTGAATTTAGCTTTATCGGCACATAAGTAGACCAAATGATGAAGATTTCCAGTTTTCACATCAACAATGTGGATGTGCACCTGGAGTGGAGTCATCAATAACTCCAGTCCCTTATATGTAAAATCTTTTGGGGCGTAGGCTCACCAGACTATAGGACCAGGGTCACATCAAACATATCGCCTCAGAGAGGACACAAGCAACACAACACAAGCAGTCTTTAGCTAGTTCAACCAGTCTGTAAAGATGAAGACCATGACACTTCACACAATGTAAGTGAATAGGAATCTTTAAAAAAACAAAACAAAGTTTAAATAATCCTCTTATGGAAATAAAACATAACTCATCTTCATCAGCACAATAGTGGACCAATTTAACTAAAGTATGACAATGTTCACCCCACCAATGGGAACATCTGAGCACCTTCAACTAATGTAAACTCTTTCAGGGGTATACCACCCAGACTATAGGACCAGAGACACACCAGAGAGGACACAAGCAACACAAGCAGTCTTTAGCTAGTTCAACCAGTCTGTACAGATGAAGACCATGTGGCACAAATGGACAGTAACGTTACCTGGCGTGGGAATCCAGTCAGTCTCAGTGTTATGCTAATGTTGGGCTAATAAAGTTAGCAAAAGACACCTCATTTTTCTACAGTCACAACAGACATATCGGCTTAGAGATGACACAAAGCAGCACAACACAACCACAATGCAAATAAAAAAAGAAGTACTTACATTAGCTCTCTCTCCTTCTGGGTCCTCAGCCGGCTTCCGGAGTCTGAAGACCAGATGAAACCCGTCGCTGAAATGAGAACAATTAACTAGCTAACTAGCCTTAGCAGTGTAGACAAAAATAAAAACGAAGTTCCTCCTCAGCTGGTGAGCGCCGATGTGTGATCATCTACAAGTCCTCCAGCTCAGTTAAACTAGTTTAGCTAGCTAGCTAGCTGAAAACGTTAGCTTAGCTAACGTTTAGCTAGCTTCAAAGTTATATTTTAAGCTAGCTTAGCTAGCTAGCTAGCTTAAAACGTTAGCTTAGCTAAATGTCTCGACGCTAAAAACACTCAAAGTGTTTAAATCTCACATTTTCCATGATGGAAGTCAGTTGTGTCTCTTCCGCCAGTCTCTGTGAGTCTAGTTCTTGTCAGGATGTACCAAGTCGTCAGTAGAAGCGACAGGTCGTTGGGTGAAAGTTGAGAAGACACTTTTCTTGACCGTTTGAGGCGTTGTGTATGTTTAAATGATGATCGTATATTAATGAAGCACTGAGACGTAACCTAGCAACTATGGAATCCTTCACGTCCATTTTGTTTTCACAGTCAAGTCTATATATACATAATTGTTGTATATTTACATATTATGTATGCATATTTGGGTTTTTATTACAGGATATTATTATTGCTTTTGTCTCAGTTATCATATCGATAACCTCTTCATGCAAAGAGCCAAACTGATGACTTTTAAACACAAAGTGGTAATCTACATAAAAAATGTAACTCTGAAACAGTTTATGAAGTTTATTAATAACTTCATCACCACTGTCATACATCTTAAATGTAGGGGAACACAATATGGTTAAAAATAAAAGGCGTATTTGTAGGTTTTTGTGTAAATGATGTCATCAACAGATTATTTCCATCACCCTGTTTTTAAATGTTACTCTTTTTAGAGACAGTACGGTGCTGCTCACTCACTGGTTTGTAATTTTTTTTAAACAAATTTAGATTTAGTCTTAGTCTATTAACTAAAATGTATCAGTACTATAGAAAACTATAGTTTTATGTACCCTTTTTATAACCCTTAAAAAGAGATTCATGAAGCCTCATGAATTTTAAACAAAGAAACAACTCAACCTCATCAAACTTGTGCTGCTGCTGGAACTCTTGTCTGGCTGAAGGAGGAGGACAGCATACACACACCTGTTCACTTCATCAATCTCTATTTATTTCAACAACAGTGTGCTGAATCAAAAGCCCAACGTTAAATTAATATAAAATGGTGAAAAAACTACAAACAAGTATTCCCACTAAACCCACTGACAGGAACACTCTGATTAATGCAAGCAGATTTAATCCAAGACCACTGAAAGAAGGTCTTCCTTTAAGACAACTACAGATTGTGAAGAATTGCAAGAGACTTTGATATAAAATCAGTGGATCTTAAAAACAAAAACAAGTTCCAAACAAACGAGTTTCCTCCTCAATAGACTGATTGTTCTTACAACAAGACCACAGAAAGATTCAGAATCTTTACTGAAGCCAGCCAGAAAAAAAAAGGTGACAAGTTAATGCAGGTGATCCATGTGATGCCTTGATTAACAGTGATGAGATTATCCTATAGGATGCCTTGTTATAAGGCTTTATAGATACATTATAATGGTTATGATTGTGCTGATAAAGCATTGAAGACATGAATTTCATAAGACATGATGATGATGAAAGACATGATGATTTATTATTTTACAGTGATAAACATAACCATTTTTAACCAATAAATAATTCGTATCAACTCATTTATCAGAAAGTAAAAAGTAAGTAAATATATCTGCTGGTAAACTGAAGTAAAAAACATAAAAAACTGACTATGATCTCTAATATGAACATGCCTGTTTTATGTTAACTCTTGTGGACACAAACGACTGATCTGATGACTGCAGAGAATGATGGACATTTATTGAGCAACAGTGAAAAGGTTTACACGTACACAGTAACAGAGCGAGTTAACTGGCCGTCTCTGCATCCTTCAGACTTCCACTAATCTGGCGGTGGTGGAACTGAGACAGGGAGGGGCACTCCCAGTTTGGAAGAGGAGCAGCAGGAGTCGGTGGTGAATGTGCAGGATGTGGAGGAGGAAGGAGCATCTCTGGTACACAGCTCTGGAAGAAGGGATCGTCCTCATCGGCTCTCGATCAGCTCCTGGTGGATCTGGATGTCTGTGAAGTCCAACAGGGTCTGGAGGAAACCACAAAGAACATGTGTTGTATTGAAATAACACGCATCACCAACCCTCCATTAAAACAATCAGAGGTACTGAAGAAGCACGGCTACACACTGAGACACTACCAAATATCTCACACTGCTGAACATCCGGCTGACTAACTCTACCTTGAGTTGAGTGGGAGGAAGAAGAGCTCTCTCTGGTCCATGAAGTTCAGCATCACAGTCAGTCAACGTGTGGAAATAGCTGTGAGGAGAAGAAGGATGTAAACAGAATGTAAACAGAAAGGCAGCTTTACTTCATCAGCCCAGACATGTTATTATGACACAGCTATGTTTCTGTTTGTTATCTGAGAGGTGATATTTCCGAGTGTGTCTCTGGTCCCTGCTGTTCCTCTATGGTCTTCACATGGCGATAGGAGTGGAGGCAGCAGTGCAGGTTGATGGAGGAGGCTTCAGGTGGAGCTCGAGTCATCTGGCAGCGTCTTCAGGTGGAGGCCGAGGTTGATGGCTGCAGGTGAAGGTTCAGGTGGCAGGTGTCTGCGAGGATCTGCAGGTGGAGGCAGTGGTAATGGTTGTTGGTAGAGCCTGTAGGTGGAGATTAAGATGGCAGCTGACAGGTGGAGGTTGCACCTGCAGCTGCACCTGCAGGTTGCTGGCAGAGGCTGTAGGTGGAGGCGTGACATAAGCTGTCTGCCAGCAACCTGCAGGTGGAGGCTGCACCTGCAGGTTGCTGGCAGAGGCTGTAGGTGGAGGCATGACTTAAGCTGTCTGCCAGTAACCTGTAGGTGGAGGCGGCACCTGCAGGTTGCTGGCAGAGGCTGTAGGTGGAGGCATGACTTAAGTTGTCTGCCAGAAACTGCGGGTGGAGGCGGCACCTGTAGGTTGCTGGCAGAAGTTGCTGGCAGAGGCTGTAGGTGGAGGCGTGGCCTAAACTGTCTGCCAGTAACCTGCAGGTGGAGGCGGCAACTGCAGGTTGCCGGCAGAGGCTGTAGGTGGAGGCGTGACCTAAGCTGTCTGCCAGAATCTGCAGGTGGAGGCTGCACCTGCAGGTTACTGAGAGAGGCTTTAGGTGGAGGCATGACCTAAGCTGCCTGCCAGTAACGTGTAGGTGGAGGCGGCACCTGCAGGTTGCCGGCAGAGGCTGTAGGTGGAGGCATGACTTAAGCTGTTTGCCAGAATCTGCAGGTGGAGGCGGCACCTGCAGGTTGCTGGCAGAAGTTGCTGGCAGAGGCTGTAGGTGGAGACTTGACCTAAGCTGTCTGCCAGTAACCTGTAGGTGGAGGCGGCACCTGCAGGTTGCTGGCAGAGGCTGTAGGTGGAGGCGTGACCTAAGCTGTCTGCCAGAATCTGCAGGTGGAGGCTGCACCTGCAGGTTACTGAGAGAGGCTTTAGGTGGAGGCATGACCTAAGCTGCCTGCCAGTAACCTGTAGGTGGAGGCGGCACCTGCAGGTTGCCGGCAGAGGCTGTAGGTGGAGGCATGACTTAAGCTGTTTGCCAGAATCTGCAGGTGGAGGCGGCACCTGTAGGCTGCTGGCAGAAGTTGCTGGCAGAGGCTGTAGGTGGAGACGTGACCTAAGCTGTCTGCCAGAATCTGCAGGTGGAGGCGGCACCTGCAGGTTGCTGGCAGAGGCTGTAGGTGGAGGCATGACTTAAGCTGTTTGCCAGAATCTGCAGGTGGAGGCGGCACCTGTAGGCTGCTGGCAGAAGTTGCTGGCAGAGGCTGTAGGTGGAGACGTGACCTAAGCTGTCTGCCAGAATCTGCAGGTGGAGGCTGCACCTGCAGGTTACAGAGAGAGGCTTTAGGTGGAGGCATGACCTAAGCTGCCTGCCAGTAACCTGTAGGTGGAGGCGGCACCTGCAGGTTGCCGGCAGAGGCTGTAGGTGGAGGCATGACTTAAGCTGTTTGCCAGAATCTGCAGGTGGAGGCGGCACCTGCAGGTTACTGACAGAGGCTGTAGGTGGAGGCGTGACATAAGCTGTCTGCCAGAATCTGCAGGTGGAGGCGGCACCTGCAGGTTACTGGCAGAAGTTGCTGGCAGAGGCTGTAGGTGGAGACTTGACCTAAGCTGTCTGCCAGTAACCTGTAGGTGGAGGCGGCACCTGCAGGTTGCTGGCAGAGGCTGTAGGTGGAGGCGTGACCTAAGCTGTCTGCCAGAATCTGCAGGTGGAGGCTGCACCTGCAGGTTACTGAGAGAGGCTTTAGGTGGAGGCATGACCTAAGCTGCCTGCCAGTAACCTGTAGGTGGAGGCGGCACCTGCAGGTTGCTGGCAGAAGTTGCTGGCAGAGGCTGTAGGTGGAGACTTGACCTAAGCTGTCTGCCAGTAACCTGTAGGTGGAGGCGGCACCTGCAGGTTGCTGGCAGAGGCTGTAGGTGGAGGCATGACTTAAGCTGTCTGCCAGAATCTGTAGGTGGAGGCGGCACCTGCAGGTTGCTGGCAGAGGCTGTAGGTGGAGGCATGACTTAAGCTGTTTGCCAGAATCTGCAGGTGGAGGCGGCACCTGTAGGCTGTTTGCAGAAGTTGCTGGCAGAGGCTGTAGGTGGAGACGTGACCTAAGCTGTCTGCCAGAATCTGCAGGTGGAGGCGGCACCTGCAGGTTGCTGGCAGAGGCTGTAGGTGGAGGCGTGACATAAGCTGTCTGCCAGCAACCTGCAGGTGGAGGCTGCACCTGCAGGTTACTGACAGAGGCTGTAGGTGGAGGCGTGACATAAGCTGTCTGCCAGAATCTGCAGGTGGAGGCGGCACCTGCAGGTTGCTGGCAGAAGTTGCTGGCAGAGGCTGTAGGTGGAGGCGTGGCCTAAGCTGTCTGCCAATAACCTGCAGGTGGAGGCGGCAACTGCAGGTTGCCGGCAGAGGCTGTAGGTGGAGGCGTGACCTAAGCTGTCTGCCAGAATCTGCAGGTGGAGGCGGCACCTGCAGGTTGCTGGCAGAGGCTGTAGGTGGAGGCGTGACATAAGCTGTCTGCCAGCAGCCTGCAGGTGGAGGCTGCACCTGCAGGTTACTGACAGAGGCTGTAGGTGGAGGCGTGACATAAGATGTCTGCCAGCAACCTGCAGGTGGAGGCTGCACCTGCAGGTTACTGACAGAGGCTGTAGGTGGAGGCGTGACATAAGCTGTCTGCCAGAATCTGCAGGTGGAGGCGGCACCTGCAGGTTGCTGGCAGAAGTTGCTGGCAGAGGCTGTAGGTGGAGACTTGACCTAAGCTGTCTGCCAGTAACCTGTAGGTGGAGGCGGCACCTGCAGGTTGCTGGCAGAGGCTGTAGGTGGAGGCGTGACCTAAGCTGTCTGCCAGAATCTGCAGGTGGAGGCTGCACCTGCAGGTTACTGAGAGAGGCTTTAGGTGGAGGCATGACCTAAGCTGCCTGCCAGTAACCTGTAGGTGGAGGCGGCACCTGCAGGTTGCCGGCAGAGGCTGTAGGTGGAGGCATGACTTAAGCTGTTTGCCAGAATCTGCAGGTGGAGGCGGCACCTGTAGGCTGCTGGCAGAAGTTGCTGGCAGAGGCTGTAGGTGGAGACATGACCTAAGCTGTCTGCCAGAATCTGCAGGTGGAGGCGGCACCTGCAGGTTGCTGGCAGAGGCTGTAGGTGGAGGCATGACTTAAGCTGTTTGCCAGAATCTGCAGGTGGAGGCGGCACCTGTAGGCTGCTGGCAGAAGTTGCTGGCAGAGGCTGTAGGTGGAGACGTGACCTAAGCTGTCTGCCAGAATCTGCAGGTGGAGGCTGCACCTGCAGGTTACAGAGAGAGGCTTTAGGTGGAGGCATGACCTAAGCTGCCTGCCAGTAACCTGTAGGTGGAGGCGGCACCTGCAGGTTGCCGGCAGAGGCTGTAGGTGGAGGCATGACTTAAGCTGTTTGCCAGAATCTGCAGGTGGAGGCGGCACCTGCAGGTTACTGACAGAGGCTGTAGGTGGAGGCGTGACATAAGCTGTCTGCCAGAATCTGCAGGTGGAGGCGGCACCTGCAGGTTACTGGCAGAAGTTGCTGGCAGAGGCTGTAGGTGGAGACTTGACCTAAGCTGTCTGCCAGTAACCTGTAGGTGGAGGCGGCACCTGCAGGTTGCTGGCAGAGGCTGTAGGTGGAGGCGTGACCTAAGCTGTCTGCCAGAATCTGCAGGTGGAGGCTGCACCTGCAGGTTACTGAGAGAGGCTTTAGGTGGAGGCATGACCTAAGCTGCCTGCCAGTAACCTGTAGGTGGAGGCGGCACCTGCAGGTTGCTGGCAGAAGTTGCTGGCAGAGGCTGTAGGTGGAGACTTGACCTAAGCTGTCTGCCAGTAACCTGTAGGTGGAGGCGGCACCTGCAGGTTGCTGGCAGAGGCTGTAGGTGGAGGCATGACTTAAGCTGTCTGCCAGAATCTGTAGGTGGAGGCGGCACCTGCAGGTTGCTGGCAGAGGCTGTAGGTGGAGGCATGACTTAAGCTGTTTGCCAGAATCTGCAGGTGGAGGCGGCACCTGTAGGCTGTTTGCAGAAGTTGCTGGCAGAGGCTGTAGGTGGAGACGTGACCTAAGCTGTCTGCCAGAATCTGCAGGTGGAGGCGGCACCTGCAGGTTGCTGGCAGAGGCTGTAGGTGGAGGCGTGACATAAGCTGTCTGCCAGCAACCTGCAGGTGGAGGCTGCACCTGCAGGTTACTGACAGAGGCTGTAGGTGGAGGCGTGACATAAGCTGTCTGCCAGAATCTGCAGGTGGAGGCGGCACCTGCAGGTTGCTGGCAGAAGTTGCTGGCAGAGGCTGTAGGTGGAGGCGTGGCCTAAGCTGTCTGCCAATAACCTGCAGGTGGAGGCGGCAACTGCAGGTTGCCGGCAGAGGCTGTAGGTGGAGGCGTGACCTAAGCTGTCTGCCAGAATCTGCAGGTGGAGGCGGCACCTGCAGGTTGCTGGCAGAGGCTGTAGGTGGAGGCGTGACATAAGCTGTCTGCCAGCAGCCTGCAGGTGGAGGCTGCACCTGCAGGTTACTGACAGAGGCTGTAGGTGGAGGCGTGACATAAGATGTCTGCCAGCAACCTGCAGGTGGAGGCTGCACCTGCAGGTTACTGACAGAGGCTGTAGGTGGAGGCGTGACATAAGCTGTCTGCCAGAATCTGCAGGTGGAGGCGGCACCTGCAGGTTGCTGGCAGAAGTTGCTGGCAGAGGCTGTAGGTGGAGACTTGACCTAAGCTGTCTGCCAGTAACCTGTAGGTGGAGGCGGCACCTGCAGGTTGCTGGCAGAGGCTGTAGGTGGAGGCGTGACCTAAGCTGTCTGCCAGAATCTGCAGGTGGAGGCTGCACCTGCAGGTTACTGAGAGAGGCTTTAGGTGGAGGCATGACCTAAGCTGCCTGCCAGTAACCTGTAGGTGGAGGCGGCACCTGCAGGTTGCCGGCAGAGGCTGTAGGTGGAGGCATGACTTAAGCTGTTTGCCAGAATCTGCAGGTGGAGGCGGCACCTGTAGGCTGCTGGCAGAAGTTGCTGGCAGAGGCTGTAGGTGGAGACATGACCTAAGCTGTCTGCCAGAATCTGCAGGTGGAGGCGGCACCTGCAGGTTGCTGGCAGAGGCTGTAGGTGGAGGCATGACTTAAGCTGTCTGCCAGAATCTGCAGGTGGAGGCGGCACCTGTAGGTTGCTGGCAGAAGTTGCTGGCAGAGGCTGTAGGTGGAGACGTGACCTAAGCTGTCTTCCAGAATCTGCAGGTGGAGGCGGCACCTGCAGGTTGCTGGCAGAGGCTGTCGGTGGAGGCGTGACATAAGCTGTCTGCCAGCAACCTGCAGGTGGAGGCTGCACCTGCAGGTTACTGACAGAGGCTGTAGGTGGAGGCGTGACATAAGCTGTCTGCCAGAATCTGCAGGTGGAGGCGGCACCTGCAGGTTGCTGGCAGAAGTTGCTGGCAGAGGCTGTAGGTGGAGACTTGACCTAAGCTGTCTGCCAGTAACCTGTAGGTGGAGGCGGCACCTGCAGGTTGCTGGCAGAGGCTGTAGGTGGAGGCATGACTTAAGCTGTCTGCCAGAATCTGCAGGTGGAGGCGGCACCTGTAGGTTGCTGGCCTAAGTTGCTGGCAGAGGCTGTAGGTGGAGACGTGACCTAAGCTGTCTGCCAGTAACCTGCAGGTGGAGGCGGCAACTGCAGGTTGCCGGCAGAGGCTGTAGGTGGAGGCGTGACCTAAGCTGTCTGCCAGAATCTGCAGGTGGAGGCTGCACCTGCAGGTTACTGAGAGAGGCTTTAGGTGGAGGCATGACCTAAGCTGCCTGCCAGTAACCTGTAGGTGGAGGCGGCACCTGCAGGTTGCCGGCAGAGGCTGTAGGTGGAGGCATGACTTAAGCTGTTTGCCAGAATCTGCAGGTGGAGGCGGCACCTGCAGGTTACTGACAGAGGCTGTAGGTGGAGGCGTGACATAAGCTGTCTGCCAGAATCTGCAGGTGGAGGCGGCACCTGCAGGTTACTGGCAGAAGTTGCTGGCAGAGGCTGTAGGTGGAGACTTGACCTAAGCTGTCTGCCAGTAACCTGTAGGTGGAGGCGGCACCTGCAGGTTGCTGGCAGAGGCTGTAGGTGGAGGCGTGACCTAAGCTGTCTGCCAGAATCTGCAGGTGGAGGCTGCACCTGCAGGTTACTGAGAGAGGCTTTAGGTGGAGGCATGACCTAAGCTGCCTGCCAGTAACCTGTAGGTGGAGGCGGCACCTGCAGGTTGCTGGCAGAAGTTGCTGGCAGAGGCTGTAGGTGGAGACTTGACCTAAGCTGTCTGCCAGTAACCTGTAGGTGGAGGCGGCACCTGCAGGTTGCTGGCAGAGGCTGTAGGTGGAGGCATGACTTAAGCTGTCTGCCAGAATCTGTAGGTGGAGGCGGCACCTGCAGGTTGCTGGCAGAGGCTGTAGGTGGAGGCATGACTTAAGCTGTTTGCCAGAATCTGCAGGTGGAGGCGGCACCTGTAGGCTGTTTGCAGAAGTTGCTGGCAGAGGCTGTAGGTGGAGACGTGACCTAAGCTGTCTGCCAGAATCTGCAGATGGAGGCTGCACCTGCAGGTTACTGACAGAGGCTGTAGGTGGAGGCGTGACATAAGCTGTCTGCCAGTAACCTGTAGGTGGAGGCGGCACCTGCAGGTTGCTGGCAGAGGCTGTAGGTGGAGGCATGACTTAAGCTGTTTGCCAGAATCTGCAGGTGGAGGCGGCACCTGTAGGCTGCTGGCAGAAGTTGCTGGCAGAGGCTGTAGGTGGAGACGTGACCTAAGCTGTCTGCCAGAATCTGCAGGTGGAGGCGGCACCTGCAGGTTGCTGGCAGAGGCTGTAGGTGGAGGCGTGACATAAGCTGTCTGCCAGAATCTGCAGGTGGAGGCGGCACCTGCAGGTTGCTGGCAGAAGTTGCTGGCAGAGGCTGTAGGTGGAGGCGTGGCCTAAGCTGTCTGCCAATAACCTGCAGGTGGAGGCGGCAACTGCAGGTTGCCGGCAGAGGCTGTAGGTGGAGGCGTGACCTAAGCTGTCTGCCAGAATCTGCAGGTGGAGGCGGCACCTGTAGGCTGCTGGCAGAAGTTGCTGGCAGAGGCTGTAGGTGGAGACTTGACCTAAGCTGTCTGCCAGTAACCTGTAGGTGGAGGCGGCACCTGCAGGTTGCTGGCAGAGGCTGTAGGTGGAGGCGTGACCTAAGCTGTCTGCCAGAATCTGCAGGTGGAGGCTGCACCTGCAGGTTACTGAGAGAGGCTTTAGGTGGAGGCATGACCTAAGCTGCCTGCCAGTAACCTGTAGGTGGAGGCGGCACCTGCAGGTTGCTGGCAGAAGTTGCTGGCAGAGGCTGTAGGTGGAGACTTGACCTAAGCTGTCTGCCAGTAACCTGTAGGTGGAGGCGGCACCTGCAGGTTGCTGGCAGAGGCTGTAGGTGGAGGCATGACTTAAGCTGTCTGCCAGAATCTGTAGGTGGAGGCGGCACCTGCAGGTTGCTGGCAGAGGCTGTAGGTGGAGGCATGACTTAAGCTGTTTGCCAGAATCTGCAGGTGGAGGCGGCACCTGTAGGCTGCTGGCAGAAGTTGCTGGCAGAGGCTGTAGGTGGAGACGTGACCTAAGCTGTCTGCCAGAATCTGCAGGTGGAGGCTGCACCTGCAGGTTACTGAGAGAGGCTTTAGGTGGAGGCATGACCTAAGCTGCCTGCCAGTAACCTGTAGGTGGAGGCGGCACCTGCAGGTTGCCGGCAGAGGCTGTAGGTGGAGGCATGACTTAAGCTGTTTGCCAGAATCTGCAGGTGGAGGCGGCACCTGCAGGTTACTGACAGAGGCTGTAGGTGGAGGCGTGACATAAGCTGTCTGCCAGAATCTGCAGGTGGAGGCTGCACCTGCAGGTTACTGGCAGAAGTTGCTGGCAGAGGCTGTAGGTGGAGACTTGACCTAAGCTGTCTGCCAGTAACCTGTAGGTGGAGGCGGCACCTGCAGGTTGCTGGCAGAGGCTGTAGGTGGAGGCGTGACCTAAGCTGTCTGCCAGAATCTGCAGGTGGAGGCTGCACCTGCAGGTTACTGAGAGAGGCTTTAGGTGGAGGCATGACCTAAGCTGCCTGCCAGTAACCTGTAGGTGGAGGCGGCACCTGCAGGTTGCTGGCAGAAGTTGCTGGCAGAGGCTGTAGGTGGAGACTTGACCTAAGCTGTCTGCCAGTAACCTGTAGGTGGAGGCGGCACCTGCAGGTTGCTGGCAGAGGCTGTAGGTGGAGGCATGACTTAAGCTGTCTGCCAGAATCTGTAGGTGGAGGCGGCACCTGCAGGTTGCTGGCAGAGGCTGTAGGTGGAGGCATGACTTAAGCTGTTTGCCAGAATCTGCAGGTGGAGGCGGCACCTGTAGGCTGTTTGCAGAAGTTGCTGGCAGAGGCTGTAGGTGGAGACGTGACCTAAGCTGTCTGCCAGAATCTGCAGGTGGAGGCGGCACCTGCAGGTTGCTGGCAGAGGCTGTAGGTGGAGGCGTGACGTAAGCTGTCTGCCAGCAACCTGCAGGTGGAGGCTGCACCTGCAGGTTACTGACAGAGGCTGTAGGTGGAGGCGTGACATAAGCTGTCTGCCAGAATCTGCAGGTGGAGGCGGCACCTGCAGGTTGCTGGCAGAAGTTGCTGGCAGAGGCTGTAGGTGGAGACTTGACCTAAGCTGTCTGCCAGTAACCTGTAGGTGGAGGCGGCACCTGCAGGTTGCTGGCAGAGGCTGTAGGTGGAGGCGTGACCTAAGCTGTCTGCCAGAATCTGCAGGTGGAGGCTGCACCTGCAGGTTACTGAGAGAGGCTTTAGGTGGAGGCATGACCTAAGCTGCCTGCCAGTAACCTGTAGGTGGAGGCGGCACCTGCAGGTTGCCGGCAGAGGCTGTAGGTGGAGGCATGACTTAAGCTGTTTGCCAGAATCTGCAGGTGGAGGCGGCACCTGTAGGCTGCTGGCAGAAGTTGCTGGCAGAGGCTGTAGGTGGAGACGTGACCTAAGCTGTCTGCCAGAATCTGCAGGTGGAGGCGGCACCTGCAGGTTGCTGGCAGAGGCTGTAGGTGGAGGCATGACTTAAGCTGTCTGCCAGAATCTGCAGGTGGAGGCGGCACCTGTAGGTTGCTGGCAGAAGTTGCTGGCAGAGGCTGTAGGTGGAGACGTGACCTAAGCTGTCTTCCAGAATCTGCAGGTGGAGGCGGCACCTGCAGGTTGCTGGCAGAGGCTGTCGGTGGAGGCGTGACATAAGCTGTCTGCCAGCAACCTGCAGGTGGAGGCTGCACCTGCAGGTTACTGACAGAGGCTGTAGGTGGAGGCGTGATATAAGCTGTCTGCCAGAATCTGCAGGTGGAGGCGGCACCTGCAGGTTGCTGGCAGAAGTTGCTGGCAGAGGCTGTAGGTGGAGACTTGACCTAAGCTGTCTGCCAGTAACCTGTAGGTGGAGGCGGCACCTGCAGGTTGCTGGCAGAGGCTGTAGGTGGAGGCATGACTTAAGCTGTCTGCCAGAATCTGCAGGTGGAGGCGGCACCTGTAGGTTGCTGGCAGAAGTTGCTGGCAGAGGCTGTAGGTGGAGACGTGACCTAAACTGTCTGCCAGTAACCTGCAGGTGGAGGCGGCAACTGCAGGTTGCCGGCAGAGGCTGTAGGTGGAGGCGTGACCTAAGCTGTCTGCCAGAATCTGCAGGTGGAGGCTGCACCTGCAGGTTACAGAGAGAGGCTTTAGGTGGAGGCATGACCTAAGCTGCCTGCCAGTAACCTGTAGGTGGAGGCGGCACCTGCAGGTTGCCGGCAGAGGCTGTAGGTGGAGACTTGACCTAAGCTGTCTGCCAGTAACCTGTAGGTGGAGGCGGCACCTGCAGGTTGCTGGCAGAGGCTGTAGGTGGAGGCGTGACCTAAGCTGTCTGCCAGAATCTGCAGGTGGAGGCTGCACCTGCAGGTTACTGAGAGAGGCTTTAGGTGGAGGCATGACCTAAGCTGCCTGCCAGTAACCTGTAGGTGGAGGCGGCACCTGCAGGTTGCTGGCAGAAGTTGCTGGCAGAGGCTGTAGGTGGAGACTTGACCTAAGCTGTCTGCCAGTAACCTGTAGGTGGAGGCGGCACCTGCAGGTTGCTGGCAGAGGCTGTAGGTGGAGGCATGACTTAAGCTGTCTGCCAGAATCTGTAGGTGGAGGCGGCACCTGCAGGTTGCTGGCAGAGGCTGTAGGTGGAGGCATGACTTAAGCTGTTTGCCAGAATCTGCAGGTGGAGGCGGCACCTGTAGGCTGCTGGCAGAAGTTGCTGGCAGAGGCTGTAGGTGGAGACGTGACCTAAGCTGTCTGCCAGAATCTGCAGGTGGAGGCTGCACCTGCAGGTTACAGAGAGAGGCTTTAGGTGGAGGCATGACCTAAGCTGCCTGCCAGTAACCTGTAGGTGGAGGCGGCACCTGCAGGTTGCCGGCAGAGGCTGTAGGTGGAGGCATGACTTAAGCTGTTTGCCAGAATCTGCAGGTGGAGGCGGCACCTGCAGGTTACTGACAGAGGCTGTAGGTGGAGGCGTGACATAAGCTGTCTGCCAGAATCTGCAGGTGGAGGCGGCACCTGCAGGTTACTGGCAGAAGTTGCTGGCAGAGGCTGTAGGTGGAGACTTGACCTAAGCTGTCTGCCAGTAACCTGTAGGTGGAGGCGGCACCTGCAGGTTGCTGGCAGAGGCTGTAGGTGGAGGCGTGACCTAAGCTGTCTGCCAGAATCTGCAGGTGGAGGCTGCACCTGCAGGTTACTGAGAGAGGCTTTAGGTGGAGGCATGACCTAAGCTGCCTGCCAGTAACCTGTAGGTGGAGGCGGCACCTGCAGGTTGCTGGCAGAAGTTGCTGGCAGAGGCTGTAGGTGGAGACTTGACCTAAGCTGTCTGCCAGTAACCTGTAGGTGGAGGCGGCACCTGCAGGTTGCTGGCAGAGGCTGTAGGTGGAGGCATGACTTAAGCTGTCTGCCAGAATCTGTAGGTGGAGGCGGCACCTGCAGGTTGCTGGCAGAGGCTGTAGGTGGAGGCATGACTTAAGCTGTTTGCCAGAATCTGCAGGTGGAGGCGGCACCTGTAGGCTGTTTGCAGAAGTTGCTGGCAGAGGCTGTAGGTGGAGACGTGACCTAAGCTGTCTGCCAGAATCTGCAGGTGGAGGCGGCACCTGCAGGTTGCTGGCAGAGGCTGTAGGTGGAGGCGTGACATAAGCTGTCTGCCAATAACCTGCAGGTGGAGGCGGCAACTGCAGGTTGCCGGCAGAGGCTGTAGGTGGAGGCGTGACCTAAGCTGTCTGCCAGAATCTGCAGGTGGAGGCGGCACCTGCAGGTTGCTGGCAGAGGCTGTAGGTGGAGGCGTGACATAAGCTGTCTGCCAGCAGCCTGCAGGTGGAGGCTGCACCTGCAGGTTACTGACAGAGGCTGTAGGTGGAGGCGTGACATAAGCTGTCTGCCAGCAACCTGCAGGTGGAGGCTGCACCTGCAGGTTACTGACAGAGGCTGTAGGTGGAGGCGTGACATAAGCTGTCTGCCAGAATCTGCAGGTGGAGGCGGCACCTGCAGGTTGCTGGCAGAAGTTGCTGGCAGAGGCTGTAGGTGGAGACTTGACCTAAGCTGTCTGCCAGTAACCTGTAGGTGGAGGCGGCACCTGCAGGTTGCTGGCAGAGGCTGTAGGTGGAGGCGTGACCTAAGCTGTCTGCCAGAATCTGCAGGTGGAGGCGGCACCTGTAGGCTGCTGGCAGAAGTTGCTGGCAGAGGCTGTAGGTGGAGACGTGACCTAAGCTGTCTGCCAGAATCTGCAGGTGGAGGCTGCACCTGCAGGTTACAGAGAGAGGCTTTAGGTGGAGGCATGACCTAAGCTGCCTGCCAGTAACCTGTAGGTGGAGGCGGCACCTGCAGGTTGCCGGCAGAGGCTGTAGGTGGAGACTTGACCTAAGCTGTCTGCCAGTAACCTGTAGGTGGAGGCGGCACCTGCAGGTTGCTGGCAGAGGCTGTAGGTGGAGGCGTGACCTAAGCTGTCTGCCAGAATCTGCAGGTGGAGGCTGCACCTGCAGGTTACTGAGAGAGGCTTTAGGTGGAGGCATGACCTAAGCTGCCTGCCAGTAACCTGTAGGTGGAGGCGGCACCTGCAGGTTGCTGGCAGAAGTTGCTGGCAGAGGCTGTAGGTGGAGACTTGACCTAAGCTGTCTGCCAGTAACCTGTAGGTGGAGGCGGCACCTGCAGGTTGCTGGCAGAGGCTGTAGGTGGAGGCATGACTTAAGCTGTCTGCCAGAATCTGTAGGTGGAGGCGGCACCTGCAGGTTGCTGGCAGAGGCTGTAGGTGGAGGCATGACTTAAGCTGTTTGCCAGAATCTGCAGGTGGAGGCGGCACCTGTAGGCTGCTGGCAGAAGTTGCTGGCAGAGGCTGTAGGTGGAGACGTGACCTAAGCTGTCTGCCAGTAACCTGTAGGTGGAGGCGGCACCTGCAGGTTGCTGGCAGAGGCTGTAGGTGGAGGCATGACTTAAGCTGTCTGCCAGAATCTGTAGGTGGAGGCGGCACCTGCAGGTTGCTGGCAGAGGCTGTAGGTGGAGGCATGACTTAAGCTGTTTGCCAGAATCTGCAGGTGGAGGCGGCACCTGTAGGCTGTTTGCAGAAGTTGCTGGCAGAGGCTGTAGGTGGAGACGTGACCTAAGCTGTCTGCCAGAATCTGCAGGTGGAGGCGGCACCTGCAGGTTGCTGGCAGAGGCTGTAGGTGGAGGCGTGACATAAGCTGTCTGCCAATAACCTGCAGGTGGAGGCGGCAACTGCAGGTTGCCGGCAGAGGCTGTAGGTGGAGGCGTGACCTAAGCTGTCTGCCAGAATCTGCAGGTGGAGGCGGCACCTGCAGGTTGCTGGCAGAGGCTGTAGGTGGAGGCGTGACATAAGCTGTCTGCCAGCAGCCTGCAGGTGGAGGCTGCACCTGCAGGTTACTGACAGAGGCTGTAGGTGGAGGCGTGACATAAGCTGTCTGCCAGCAACCTGCAGGTGGAGGCTGCACCTGCAGGTTACTGACAGAGGCTGTAGGTGGAGGCGTGACATAAGCTGTCTGCCAGAATCTGCAGGTGGAGGCGGCACCTGCAGGTTGCTGGCAGAAGTTGCTGGCAGAGGCTGTAGGTGGAGACTTGACCTAAGCTGTCTGCCAGTAACCTGTAGGTGGAGGCGGCACCTGCAGGTTGCTGGCAGAGGCTGTAGGTGGAGGCGTGACCTAAGCTGTCTGCCAGAATCTGCAGGTGGAGGCTGCACCTGCAGGTTACTGAGAGAGGCTTTAGGTGGAGGCATGACCTAAGCTGCCTGCCAGTAACCTGTAGGTGGAGGCGGCACCTGCAGGTTGCTGGCAGAGGCTGTAGGTGGAGGCATGACTTAAGCTGTCTGCCAGAATCTGTAGGTGGAGGCGGCACCTGCAGGTTGCTGGCAGAGGCTGTAGGTGGAGGCATGACTTAAGCTGTTTGCCAGAATCTGCAGGTGGAGGCGGCACCTGTAGGCTGCTGGCAGAAGTTGCTGGCAGAGGCTGTAGGTGGAGACGTGACCTAAGCTGTCTGCCAGTAACCTGTAGGTGGAGGCGGCACCTGCAGGTTGCTGGCAGAGGCTGTAGGTGGAGGCATGACTTAAGCTGTCTGCCAGAATCTGTAGGTGGAGGCGGCACCTGCAGGTTGCTGGCAGAGGCTGTAGGTGGAGGCATGACTTAAGCTGTTTGCCAGAATCTGCAGGTGGAGGCGGCACCTGTAGGCTGTTTGCAGAAGTTGCTGGCAGAGGCTGTAGGTGGAGACGTGACCTAAGCTGTCTGCCAGAATCTGCAGGTGGAGGCGGCACCTGCAGGTTGCTGGCAGAGGCTGTAGGTGGAGGCGTGACATAAGCTGTCTGCCAATAACCTGCAGGTGGAGGCGGCAACTGCAGGTTGCCGGCAGAGGCTGTAGGTGGAGGCGTGACCTAAGCTGTCTGCCAGAATCTGCAGGTGGAGGCGGCACCTGCAGGTTGCTGGCAGAGGCTGTAGGTGGAGGCGTGACATAAGCTGTCTGCCAGCAGCCTGCAGGTGGAGGCTGCACCTGCAGGTTACTGACAGAGGCTGTAGGTGGAGGCGTGACATAAGCTGTCTGCCAGCAACCTGCAGGTGGAGGCTGCACCTGCAGGTTACTGACAGAGGCTGTAGGTGGAGGCGTGACATAAGCTGTCTGCCAGAATCTGCAGGTGGAGGCGGCACCTGCAGGTTGCTGGCAGAAGTTGCTGGCAGAGGCTGTAGGTGGAGACTTGACCTAAGCTGTCTGCCAGTAACCTGTAGGTGGAGGCGGCACCTGCAGGTTGCTGGCAGAGGCTGTAGGTGGAGGCGTGACCTAAGCTGTCTGCCAGAATCTGCAGGTGGAGGCTGCACCTGCAGGTTACTGAGAGAGGCTTTAGGTGGAGGCATGACCTAAGCTGCCTGCCAGTAACCTGTAGGTGGAGGCGGCACCTGCAGGTTGCTGGCAGAGGCTGTAGGTGGAGGCATGACTTAAGCTGTCTGCCAGAATCTGCAGGTGGAGGCGGCACCTGTAGGTTGCTGGCAGAAGTTGCTGGCAGAGGCTGTAGGTGGAGACGTGACCTAAGCTGTCTTCCAGAATCTGCAGGTGGAGGCGGCACCTGCAGGTTGCTGGCAGAGGCTGTAGGTGGAGGCATGACTTAAGCTGTCTGCCAGAATCTGCAGGTGGAGGCGGCACCTGTAGGTTGCTGGCAGAAGTTGCTGGCAGAGGCTGTAGGTGGAGACGTGACCTAAGCTGTCTTCCAGAATCTGCAGGTGGAGGCGGCACCTGCAGGTTGCTGGCAGAGGCTGTCGGTGGAGGCGTGACATAAGCTGTCTGCCAGAATCTGCAGGTGGAGGCGGCACCTGCAGGTTGCTGGCAGAAGTTGCTGGCAGAGGCTGTAGGTGGAGACTTGACCTAAGCTGTCTGCCAGTAACCTGTAGGTGGAGGCGGCACCTGCAGGTTGCTGGCAGAGGCTGTAGGTGGAGGCATGACTTAAGCTGTCTGCCAGAATCTGCAGGTGGAGGCGGCACCTGTAGGTTGCTGGCCTAAGTTGCTGGCAGAGGCTGTAGGTGGAGACGTGACCTAAGCTGTCTGCCAGTAACCTGCAGGTGGAGGCGGCAACTGCAGGTTGCCGGCAGAGGCTGTAGGTGGAGGCGTGACCTAAGCTGTCTGCCAGAATCTGCAGGTGGAGGCTGCACCTGCAGGTTACTGAGAGAGGCTTTAGGTGGAGGCATGACCTAAGCTGCCTGCCAGTAACCTGTAGGTGGAGGCGGCACCTGCAGGTTGCCGGCAGAGGCTGTAGGTGGAGGCATGACTTAAGCTGTTTGCCAGAATCTGCAGGTGGAGGCGGCACCTGCAGGTTACTGACAGAGGCTGTAGGTGGAGGCGTGACATAAGCTGTCTGCCAGAATCTGCAGGTGGAGGCGGCACCTGCAGGTTACTGGCAGAAGTTGCTGGCAGAGGCTGTAGGTGGAGACTTGACCTAAGCTGTCTGCCAGTAACCTGTAGGTGGAGGCGGCACCTGCAGGTTGCTGGCAGAGGCTGTAGGTGGAGGCGTGACCTAAGCTGTCTGCCAGAATCTGCAGGTGGAGGCTGCACCTGCAGGTTACTGAGAGAGGCTTTAGGTGGAGGCATGACCTAAGCTGCCTGCCAGTAACCTGTAGGTGGAGGCGGCACCTGCAGGTTGCTGGCAGAAGTTGCTGGCAGAGGCTGTAGGTGGAGACTTGACCTAAGCTGTCTGCCAGTAACCTGTAGGTGGAGGCGGCACCTGCAGGTTGCTGGCAGAGGCTGTAGGTGGAGGCATGACTTAAGCTGTCTGCCAGAATCTGTAGGTGGAGGCGGCACCTGCAGGTTGCTGGCAGAGGCTGTAGGTGGAGGCATGACTTAAGCTGTTTGCCAGAATCTGCAGGTGGAGGCGGCACCTGTAGGCTGCTGGCAGAAGTTGCTGGCAGAGGCTGTAGGTGGAGACGTGACCTAAGCTGTCTGCCAGAATCTGCAGGTGGAGGCGGCACCTGCAGGTTGCTGGCAGAGGCTGTAGGTGGAGGCATGACTTAAGCTGTCTGCCAGAATCTGCAGGTGGAGGCGGCACCTGTAGGTTGCTGGCAGAAGTTGCTGGCAGAGGCTGTAGGTGGAGACGTGACCTAAGCTGTCTTCCAGAATCTGCAGGTGGAGGCGGCACCTGCAGGTTGCTGGCAGAGGCTGTCGGTGGAGGCGTGACATAAGCTGTCTGCCAGCAACCTGCAGGTGGAGGCTGCACCTGCAGTTTACTGACAGAGGCTGTAGGTGGAGGCGTGACATAAGCTGTCTGCCAGAATCTGCAGGTGGAGGCGGCACCTGCAGGTTGCTGGCAGAAGTTGCTGGCAGAGGCTGTAGGTGGAGACTTGACCTAAGCTGTCTGCCAGTAACCTGTAGGTGGAGGCGGCACCTGCAGGTTGCTGGCAGAGGCTGTAGGTGGAGGCATGACTTAAGCTGTCTGCCAGAATCTGCAGGTGGAGGCGGCACCTGTAGGTTGCTGGCAGAGGCTGTAGGTGGAGGCATGACTTAAGCTGTCTGCCAGAATCTGTAGGTGGAGGCGGCACCTGCAGGTTACTGGCAGAAGTTGCTGGCAGAGGCTGTAGGTGGAGACTTGACCTAAGCTGTCTGCCAGTAACCTGTAGGTGGAGGCGGCACCTGCAGGTTGCTGGCAGAGGCTGTAGGTGGAGGCGTGACCTAAGCTGTCTGCCAGAATCTGCAGGTGGAGGCTGCACCTGCAGGTTACTGAGAGAGGCTTTAGGTGGAGGCATGACCTAAGCTGCCTGCCAGTAACCTGTAGGTGGAGGCGGCACCTGCAGGTTGCTGGCAGAAGTTGCTGGCAGAGGCTGTAGGTGGAGACTTGACCTAAGCTGTCTGCCAGTAACCTGTAGGTGGAGGCGGCACCTGCAGGTTGCTGGCAGAGGCTGTAGGTGGAGGCATGACTTAAGCTGTCTGCCAGAATCTGTAGGTGGAGGCGGCACCTGCAGGTTGCTGGCAGAGGCTGTAGGTGGAGGCATGACTTAAGCTGTTTGCCAGAATCTGCAGGTGGAGGCGGCACCTGTAGGCTGCTGGCAGAAGTTGCTGGCAGAGGCTGTAGGTGGAGACGTGACCTAAGCTGTCTGCCAGAATCTGCAGGTGGAGGCGGCACCTGCAGGTTGCTGGCAGAGGCTGTAGGTGGAGGCATGACTTAAGCTGTCTGCCAGAATCTGCAGGTGGAGGCGGCACCTGTAGGTTGCTGGCAGAAGTTGCTGGCAGAGGCTGTAGGTGGAGACGTGACCTAAGCTGTCTTCCAGAATCTGCAGGTGGAGGCGGCACCTGCAGGTTGCTGGCAGAGGCTGTCGGTGGAGGCGTGACATAAGCTGTCTGCCAGCAACCTGCAGGTGGAGGCTGCACCTGCAGTTTACTGACAGAGGCTGTAGGTGGAGGCGTGACATAAGCTGTCTGCCAGAATCTGCAGGTGGAGGCGGCACCTGCAGGTTGCTGGCAGAAGTTGCTGGCAGAGGCTGTAGGTGGAGACTTGACCTAAGCTGTCTGCCAGTAACCTGTAGGTGGAGGCGGCACCTGCAGGTTGCTGGCAGAGGCTGTAGGTGGAGGCATGACTTAAGCTGTCTGCCAGAATCTGCAGGTGGAGGCGGCACCTGTAGGTTGCTGGCAGAAGTTGCTGGCAGAGGCTGTAGGTGGAGACGTGACCTAAGCTGTCTGCCAGTAACCTGCAGGTGGAGGCGGCAACTGCAGGTTGCCGGCAGAGGCTGTAGGTGGAGGCGTGACCTAAGCTGTCTGCCAGAATCTGCAGGTGGAGGCTGCACCTGCAGGTTACTGAGAGAGGCTTTAGGTGGAGGCATGACCTAAGCTGCCTGCCAGTAACCTGTAGGTGGAGGCGGCACCTGCAGGTTGCCGGCAGAGGCTGTAGGTGGAGGCATAACTTAAGCTGTTTGCCAGAATCTGCAGGTGGAGGCGGCACCTGCAAGTTACTGACAGAGGCTGTAGGTGGAGGCGTGACATAAGCTGTCTGCCAGAATCTGCAGGTGGAGGCGGCACCTGCAGGTTACTGGCAGAAGTTGCTGGCAGAGGCTGTAGGTGGAGACTTGACCTAAGCTGTCTGCCAGTAACCTGTAGGTGGAGGCGGCACCTGCAGGTTGCTGGCAGAGGCTGTAGGTGGAGGCGTGACCTAAGCTGTCTGCCAGAATCTGCAGGTGGAGGCTGCACCTGCAGGTTACTGAGAGAGGCTTTAGGTGGAGGCATGACCTAAGCTGCCTGCCAGTAACCTGTAGGTGGAGGCGGCACCTGCAGGTTGCTGGCAGAAGTTGCTGGCAGAGGCTGTAGGTGGAGACTTGACCTAAGCTGTCTGCCAGTAACCTGTAGGTGGAGGCGGCACCTGCAGGTTGCTGGCAGAGGCTGTAGGTGGAGGCATGACTTAAGCTGTCTGCCAGAATCTGTAGGTGGAGGCGGCACCTGCAGGTTGCTGGCAGAGGCTGTAGGTGGAGGCATGACTTAAGCTGTTTGCCAGAATCTGCAGGTGGAGGCGGCACCTGTAGGCTGTTTGCAGAAGTTGCTGGCAGAGGCTGTAGGTGGAGACGTGACCTAAGCTGTCTGCCAGAATCTGCAGATGGAGGCTGCACCTGCAGGTTACTGACAGAGGCTGTAGGTGGAGGCGTGAGACAGCCAGTAACCTGTAGGTGGAGGCGGCACCTGCAGGTTGCTGGCAGAGGCTGTAGGTGGAGGCATGACTTAAGCTGTTTGCCAGAATCTGCAGGTGGAGGCGGCACCTGTAGGCTGCTGGCAGAAGTTGCTGGCAGAGGCTGTAGGTGGAGACGTGACCTAAGCTGTCTGCCAGAATCTGCAGGTGGAGGCGGCACCTGCAGGTTGCTGGCAGAGGCTGTAGGTGGAGGCGTGACATAAGCTGTCTGCCAGAATCTGCAGGTGGAGGCGGCACCTGCAGGTTGCTGGCAGAAGTTGCTGGCAGAGGCTGTAGGTGGAGGCGTGGCCTAAGCTGTCTGCCAATAACCTGCAGGTGGAGGCGGCAACTGCAGGTTGCCGGCAGAGGCTGTAGGTGGAGGCGTGACCTAAGCTGTCTGCCAGAATCTGCAGGTGGAGGCGGCACCTGTAGGCTGCTGGCAGAAGTTGCTGGCAGAGGCTGTAGGTGGAGACTTGACCTAAGCTGTCTGCCAGTAACCTGTAGGTGGAGGTGGCACCTGCAGGTTGCTGGCAGAGGCTGTAGGTGGAGGCGTGACCTAAGCTGTCTGCCAGAATCTTCAGGTGGAGGCTGCACCTGCAGGTTACTGAGAGAGGCTTTAGGTGGAGGCATGACCTAAGCTGCCTGCCAGTAACCTGTAGGTGGAGGCGGCACCTGCAGGTTGCTGGCAGAAGTTGCTGGCAGAGGCTGTAGGTGGAGACTTGACCTAAACTGTCTGCCAGTAACCTGTAGGTGGAGGCGGCACCTGCAGGTTGCTGGCAGAGGCTGTAGGTGGAGGCATGACTTAAGCTGTCTGCCAGAATCTGTAGGTGGAGGCGGCACCTGCAGGTTGCTGGCAGAGGCTGTAGGTGGAGGCATGACTTAAGCTGTTTGCCAGAATCTGCAGGTGGAGGCGGCACCTGTAGGCTGCTGGCAGAAGTTGCTGGCAGAGGCTGTAGGTGGAGACGTGACCTAAGCTGTCTGCCAGAATCTGCAGGTGGAGGCTGCACCTGCAGGTTACTGAGAGAGGCTTTAGGTGGAGGCATGACCTAAGCTGCCTGCCAGTAACCTGTAGGTGGAGGCGGCACCTGCAGGTTGCCGGCAGAGGCTGTAGGTGGAGGCATGACTTAAGCTGTTTGCCAGAATCTGCAGGTGGAGGCGGCACCTGCAGGTTACTGACAGAGGCTGTAGGTGGAGGCGTGACATAAGCTGTCTGCCAGAATCTGCAGGTGGAGGCGGCACCTGCAGGTTACTGGCAGAAGTTGCTGGCAGAGGCTGTAGGTGGAGACTTGACCTAAGCTGTCTGCCAGTAACCTGTAGGTGGAGGCGGCACCTGCAGGTTGCTGGCAGAGGCTGTAGGTGGAGGCGTGACCTAAGCTGTCTGCCAGAATCTGCAGGTGGAGGCTGCACCTGCAGGTTACTGAGAGAGGCTTTAGGTGGAGGCATGACCTAAGCTGCCTGCCAGTAACCTGTAGGTGGAGGCGGCACCTGCAGGTTGCTGGCAGAAGTTGCTGGCAGAGGCTGTAGGTGGAGACTTGACCTAAGCTGTCTGCCAGTAACCTGTAGGTGGAGGCGGCACCTGCAGGTTGCTGGCAGAGGCTGTAGGTGGAGGCATGACTTAAGCTGTCTGCCAGAATCTGTAGGTGGAGGCGGCACCTGCAGGTTGCTGGCAGAGGCTGTAGGTGGAGGCATGACTTAAGCTGTTTGCCAGAATCTGCAGGTGGAGGCGGCACCTGTAGGCTGTTTGCAGAAGTTGCTGGCAGAGGCTGTAGGTGGAGACGTGACCTAAGCTGTCTGCCAGAATCTGCAGGTGGAGGCGGCACCTGTAGGTTGCTGGCAGAAGTTGCTGGCAGAGGCTGTAGGTGGAGACGTGACCTAAGCTGTCTGCCAGTAACCTGCAGGTGGAGGCGGCAACTGCAGGTTGCCGGCAGAGGCTGTAGGTGGAGGCGTGACCTAAGCTGTCTGCCAGAATCTGCAGGTGGAGGCTGCACCTGCAGGTTACTGAGAGAGGCTTTAGGTGGAGGCATGACCTAAGCTGCCTGCCAGTAACCTGTAGGTGGAGGCGGCACCTGCAGGTTGCCGGCAGAGGCTGTAGGTGGAGGCATGACTTAAGCTGTTTGCCAGAATCTGCAGGTGGAGGCGGCACCTGCAGGTTACTGACAGAGGCTGTAGGTGGAGGCGTGACATAAGCTGTCTGCCAGAATCTGCAGGTGGAGGCGGCACCTGCAGGTTACTGGCAGAAGTTGCTGGCAGAGGCTGTAGGTGGAGACTTGACCTAAGCTGTCTGCCAGTAACCTGTAGGTGGAGGCGGCACCTGCAGGTTGCTGGCAGAGGCTGTAGGTGGAGGCGTGACCTAAGCTGTCTGCCAGAATCTGCAGGTGGAGGCGGCACCTGTAGGCTGCTGGCAGAAGTTGCTGGCAGAGGCTGTAGGTGGAGACGTGACCTAAGCTGTCTGCCAGAATCTGCAGGTGGAGGCGGCAACTGCAGGTTGCCGGCAGAGGCTGTAGGTGGAGGCGTGACCTAAGCTGTCTGCCAGAATCTGCAGGTGGAGGCGGCACCTGTAGGCTGCTGGCAGAAGTTGCTGGCAGAGGCTGTAGGTGGAGACTTGACCTAAGCTGTCTGCCAGTAACCTGTAGGTGGAGGCGGCACCTGCAGGTTGCTGGCAGAGGCTGTAGGTGGAGGCGTGACCTAAGCTGTCTGCCAGAATCTGCAGGTGGAGGCTGCACCTGCAGGTTACTGAGAGAGGCTTTAGGTGGAGGCATGACCTAAGCTGCCTGCCAGTAACCTGTAGGTGGAGGCGGCACCTGCAGGTTGCTGGCAGAAGTTGCTGGCAGAGGCTGTAGGTGGAGACTTGACCTAAGCTGTCTGCCAGTAACCTGTAGGTGGAGGCGGCACCTGCAGGTTGCTGGCAGAGGCTGTAGGTGGAGGCATGACTTAAGCTGTCTGCCAGAATCTGTAGGTGGAGGCGGCACCTGCAGGTTGCTGGCAGAGGCTGTAGGTGGAGGCATGACTTAAGCTGTTTGCCAGAATCTGCAGGTGGAGGCGGCACCTGTAGGCTGCTGGCAGAAGTTGCTGGCAGAGGCTGTAGGTGGAGACGTGACCTAAGCTGTCTGCCAGAATCTGCAGGTGGAGGCTGCACCTGCAGGTTACTGAGAGAGGCTTTAGGTGGAGGCATGACCTAAGCTGCCTGCCAGTAACCTGTAGGTGGAGGCGGCACCTGCAGGTTGCCGGCAGAGGCTGTAGGTGGAGGCATGACTTAAGCTGTTTGCCAGAATCTGCAGGTGGAGGCGGCACCTGCAGGTTACTGACAGAGGCTGTAGGTGGAGGCGTGACATAAGCTGTCTGCCAGAATCTGCAGGTGGAGGCGGCACCTGCAGGTTACTGGCAGAAGTTGCTGGCAGAGGCTGTAGGTGGAGACTTGACCTAAGCTGTCTGCCAGTAACCTGTAGGTGGAGGCGGCACCTGCAGGTTGCTGGCAGAGGCTGTAGGTGGAGGCGTGACCTAAGCTGTCTGCCAGAATCTGCAGGTGGAGGCTGCACCTGCAGGTTACTGAGAGAGGCTTTAGGTGGAGGCATGACCTAAGCTGCCTGCCAGTAACCTGTAGGTGGAGGCGGCACCTGCAGGTTGCTGGCAGAAGTTGCTGGCAGAGGCTGTAGGTGGAGACTTGACCTAAGCTGTCTGCCAGTAACCTGTAGGTGGAGGCGGCACCTGCAGGTTGCTGGCAGAGGCTGTAGGTGGAGGCATGACTTAAGCTGTCTGCCAGAATCTGTAGGTGGAGGCGGCACCTGCAGGTTGCTGGCAGAGGCTGTAGGTGGAGGCATGACTTAAGCTGTTTGCCAGAATCTGCAGGTGGAGGCGGCACCTGTAGGCTGTTTGCAGAAGTTGCTGGCAGAGGCTGTAGGTGGAGACGTGACCTAAGCTGTCTGCCAGAATCTGCAGGTGGAGGCGGCACCTGTAGGTTGCTGGCAGAAGTTGCTGGCAGAGGCTGTAGGTGGAGACGTGACCTAAGCTGTCTGCCAGTAACCTGCAGGTGGAGGCGGCAACTGCAGGTTGCCGGCAGAGGCTGTAGGTGGAGGCGTGACCTAAGCTGTCTGCCAGAATCTGCAGGTGGAGGCTGCACCTGCAGGTTACTGAGAGAGGCTTTAGGTGGAGGCATGACCTAAGCTGCCTGCCAGTAACCTGTAGGTGGAGGCGGCACCTGCAGGTTGCTGGCAGAGGCTGTAGGTGGAGGCGTGACCTAAGCTGTCTGCCAGAATCTGCAGGTGGAGGCTGCACCTGCAGGTTACTGAGAGAGGCTTTAGGTGGAGGCATGACCTAAGCTGCCTGCCAGTAACCTGTAGGTGGAGGCGGCACCTGCAGGTTGCTGGCAGAAGTTGCTGGCAGAGGCTGTAGGTGGAGACTTGACCTAAGCTGTCTGCCAGTAACATGTAGGTGGAGGCGGCACCTGCAGGTTGCTGGCAGAGGCTGTAGGTGGAGGCATGACTTAAGCTGTCTGCCAGAATCTGTAGGTGGAGGCGGCACCTGCAGGTTGCTGGCAGAGGCTGTAGGTGGAGGCATGACTTAAGCTGTTTGCCAGAATCTGCAGGTGGAGGCGGCACCTGTAGGCTGTTTGCAGAAGTTGCTGGCAGAGGCTGTAGGTGGAGACGTGACCTAAGCTGTCTGCCAGAATCTGCAGATGGAGGCTGCACCTGCAGGTTACTGACAGAGGCTGTAGGTGGAGGCGTGACATAAGCTGTCTGCCAGTAACCTGTAGGTGGAGGCGGCACCTGCAGGTTGCTGGCAGAGGCTGTAGGTGGAGGCATGACTTAAGCTGTTTGCCAGAATGTGCAGGTGGAGGCGGCACCTGTAGGCTGCTGGCAGAAGTTGCTGGCAGAGGCTGTAGGTGGAGACGTGACCTAAGCTGTCTGCCAGAATCTGCAGGTGGAGGCGGCACCTGCAGGTTGCTGGCAGAGGCTGTAGGTGGAGGCGTGACATAAGCTGTCTGCCAGAATCTGCAGGTGGAGGCGGCACCTGCAGGTTGCTGGCAGAAGTTGCTGGCAGAGGCTGTAGGTGGAGGCGTGGCCTAAGCTGTCTGCCAATAACCTGCAGGTGGAGGCGGCAACTACAGGTTGCCGGCAGAGGCTGTAGGTGGAGGCGTGACCTAAGCTGTCTGCCAGAATCTGCAGGTGGAGGCGGCACCTGTTGGCTGCTGGCAGAAGTTGCTGGCAGAGGCTGTAGGTGGAGACTTGACCTAAGCTGTCTGCCAGTAACCTGTAGGTGGAGGCGGCACCTGCAGGTTGCTGGCAGAGGCTGTAGGTGGAGGCGTGACCTAAGCTGTCTGCCAGAATCTGCAGGTGGAGGCGGCACCTGCAGGTTACTGGCAGAAGTTGCTGGCAGAGGCTGTAGGTGGAGACTTGACCTAAGCTGTCTGCCAGTAACCTGTAGGTGGAGGCGGCACCTGCAGGTTGCTGGCAGAGGCTGTAGGTGGAGGCGTGACCTAAGCTGTCTGCCAGAATCTGCAGGTGGAGGCTGCACCTGCAGGTTACTGAGAGAGGCTTTAGGTGGAGGCATGACCTAAGCTGCCTGCCAGTAACCTGTAGGTGGAGGCGGCACCTGCAGGTTGCTGGCAGAAGTTGCTGGCAGAGGCTGTAGGTGGAGACTTGACCTAAGCTGTCTGCCAGTAACCTGTAGGTGGAGGCGGCACCTGCAGGTTGCTGGCAGAGGCTGTAGGTGGAGGCATGACTTAAGCTGTCTGCCAGAATCTGTAGGTGGAGGCGGCACCTGCAGGTTGCTGGCAGAGGCTGTAGGTGGAGGCATGACTTAATCTGTTTGCCAGAATCTGCAGGTGGAGGCGGCACCTGTAGGCTGCTGGCAGAAGTTGCTGGCAGAGGCTGTAGGTGGAGACGTGACCTAAGCTGTCTGCCAGAATCTGCAGGTGGAGGCTGCACCTGCAGGTTACAGAGAGAGGCTTTAGGTGGAGGCATGACCTAAGCTGCCTGCCAGTAACCTGTAGGTGGAGGCGGCACCTGCAGGTTGCTGGCAGAAGTTGCTGGCAGAGGCTGTAGGTGGAGACTTGACCTAAGCTGTCTGCCAGTAACCTGTAGGTGGAGGCGGCACCTGCAGGTTGCTGGCAGAGGCTGTAGGTGGAGGCATGACTTAAGCTGTCTGCCAGAATCTGTAGGTGGAGGCGGCACCTGCAGGTTGCTGGCAGAGGCTGTAGGTGGAGGCATGACTTAAGCTGTTTGCCAGAATCTGCAGGTGGAGGCGGCACCTGTAGGCTGTTTGCAGAAGTTGCTGGCAGAGGCTGTAGGTGGAGACGTGACCTAAGCTGTCTGCCAGAATCTGCAGGTGGAGGCTGCACCTGCAGGTTACTGACAGAGGCTGTAGGTGGAGGCGTGACATAAGCTGTCTGCCAGTAACCTGTAGGTGGAGGCGGCACCTGCAGGTTGCTGGCAGAGGCTGTAGGTGGAGGCATGACTTAAGCTGTTTGCCAGAATCTGCAGGTGGAGGCGGCACCTGTAGGCTGCTGGCAGAAGTTGCTGGCAGAGGCTGTAGGTGGAGACGTGACCTAAGCTGTCTGCCAGAATCTGCAGGTGGAGGCGGCACCTGCAGGTTGCTGGCAGAGGCTGTAGGTGGAGGCGTGACATAAGCTGTCTGCCAGAATCTGCAGGTGGAGGCGGCACCTGCAGGTTGCTGGCAGAAGTTGCTGGCAGAGGCTGTAGGTGGAGGCGTGGCCTAAGCTGTCTGCCAATAACCTGCAGGTGGAGGCGGCAACTGCAGGTTGCCGGCAGAGGCTGTTAGTGGAGGCGTGACCTAAGCTGTCTGCCAGAATCTGCAGGTGGAGGCGGCACCTGTAGGCTGCTGGCAGAAGTTGCTGGCAGAGGCTGTAGGTGGAGACTTGACCTAAGCTGTCTGCCAGTAACCTGTAGGTGGAGGCGGCACCTGCAGGTTGCTGGCAGAGGCTGTAGGTGGAGGCGTGACCTAAGCTGTCTGCCAGAATCTGCAGGTGGAGGCTGCACCTGCAGGTTACTGAGAGAGGCTTTAGGTGGAGGCATGACCTAAGCTGCCTGCCAGTAACCTGTAGGTGGAGGCGGCACCTGCAGGTTGCTGGCAGAGGCTGTAGGTGGAGGCATGACTTAAGCTGTTTGCCAGAATCTGCAGGTGGAGGCGGCACCTGCAGGTTACTGACAGAGGCTGTAGGTGGAGGCGTGACATAAGCTGTCTGCCAGAATCTGCAGGTGGAGGCGGCACCTGCAGGTTACTGGCAGAAGTTGCTGGCAGAGGCTGTAGGTGGAGACTTGACCTAAGCTGTCTGCCAGTAACCTGTAGGTGGAGGCGGCACCTGCAGGTTGCTGGCAGAGGCTGTAGGTGGAGGCGTGACCTAAGCTGTCTGCCAGAATCTGCAGGTGGAGGCTGCACCTGCAGGTTACTGAGAGAGGCTTTAGGTGGAGGCATGACCTAAGCTGCCTGCCAGTAACCTGTAGGTGGAGGCGGCACCTGCAGGTTGCTGGCAGAAGTTGCTGGCAGAGGCTGTAGGTGGAGACTTGACCTAAGCTGTCTGCCAGTAACCTGTAGGTGGAGGCGGCACCTGCAGGTTGCTGGCAGAGGCTGTAGGTGGAGGCATGACTTAAGCTGTCTGCCAGAATCTGTAGGTGGAGGCGGCACCTGCAGGTTGCTGGCAGAGGCTGTAGGTGGAGGCATGACTTAAGCTGTTTGCCAGAATCTGCAGGTGGAGGCGGCACCTGTAGGCTGTTTGCAGAAGTTGCTGGCAGAGGCTGTAGGTGGAGACGTGACCTAAGCTGTCTGCCAGAATCTGCAGGTGGAGGCTGCACCTGCAGGTTACTGACAGAGGCTGTAGGTGGAGGCGTGACATAAGCTGTCTGCCAGTAACCTGTAGGTGGAGGCGGCACCTGCAGGTTGCTGGCAGAGGCTGTAGGTGGAGGCATGACTTAAGCTGTTTGCCAGAATCTGCAGGTGGAGGCGGCACCTGTAGGCTGCTGGCAGAAGTTGCTGGCAGAGGCTGTAGGTGGAGACGTGACCTAAGCTGTCTGCCAGAATCTGCAGGTGGAGGCGGCACCTGCAGGTTGCTGGCAGAGGCTGTAGGTGGAGGCGTGACATAAGCTGTCTGCCAGAATCTGCAGGTGGAGGCGGCACCTGCAGGTTGCTGGCAGAAGTTGCTGGCAGAGGCTGTAGGTGGAGGCGTGGCCTAAGCTGTCTGCCAATAACCTGCAGGTGGAGGCGGCAACTGCAGGTTGCCGGCAGAGGCTGTTAGTGGAGGCGTGACCTAAGCTGTCTGCCAGAATCTGCAGGTGGAGGCGGCACCTGTAGGCTGCTGGCAGAAGTTGCTGGCAGAGGCTGTAGGTGGAGACTTGACCTAAGCTGTCTGCCAGTAACCTGTAGGTGGAGGCGGCACCTGCAGGTTGCTGGCAGAGGCTGTAGGTGGAGGCGTGACCTAAGCTGTCTGCCAGAATCTGCAGGTGGAGGCTGCACCTGCAGGTTACTGAGAGAGGCTTTAGGTGGAGGCATGACCTAAGCTGCCTGCCAGTAACCTGTAGGTGGAGGCGGCACCTGCAGGTTGCTGGCAGAAGTTGCTGGCAGAGGCTGTAGGTGGAGACTTGACCTAAGCTGTCTGCCAGTAACCTGTAGGTGGAGGCGGCACCTGCAGGTTGCTGGCAGAGGCTGTAGGTGGAGGCATGACTTAAGCTGTCTGCCAGAATCTGTAGGTGGAGGCGGCACCTGCAGGTTGCTGGCAGAGGCTGTAGGTGGAGGCATGACTTAAGCTGTTTGCCAGAATCTGCAGGTGGAGGCGGCACCTGTAGGCTGCTGGCAGAAGTTGCTGGCAGAGGCTGTAGGTGGAGACGTGACCTAAGCTGTCTGCCAGAATCTGCAGGTGGAGGCTGCACCTGCAGGTTACTGAGAGAGGCTTTAGGTGGAGGCATGACCTAAGCTGCCTGCCAGTAACCTGTAGGTGGAGGCTGCACCTGCAGGTTGCCGGCAGAGGCTGTAGGTGGAGGCATGACTTAAGCTGTTTGCCAGAATCTGCAGGTGGAGGCGGCACCTGCAGGTTACTGACAGAGGCTGTAGGTGGAGGCGTGACATAAGCTGTCTGCCAGAATCTGCAGGTGGAGGCGGCACCTGCAGGTTACTGGCAGAAGTTGCTGGCAGAGGCTGTAGGTGGAGACTTGACCTAAGCTGTCTGCCAGTAACCTGTAGGTGGAGGCGGCACCTGCAGGTTGCTGGCAGAGGCTGTAGGTGGAGGCGTGACCTAAGCTGTCTGCCAGAATCTGCAGGTGGAGGCTGCACCTGCAGGTTACTGAGAGAGGCTTTAGGTGGAGGCATGACCTAAGCTGCCTGCCAGTAACCTGTAGGTGGAGGCGGCACCTGCAGGTTGCTGGCAGAAGTTGCTGGCAGAGGCTGTAGGTGGAGACTTGACCTAAGCTGTCTGCCAGTATCCTGTAGGTGGAGGCGGCACCTGCAGGTTGCTGGCAGAGGCTGTAGGTGGAGGCATGACTTAAGCTGTCTGCGAGAATCTGTAGGTGGAGGCGGCACCTGCAGGTTGCTGGCAGAGGCTGTAGGTGGAGGCATGACTTAAGCTGTTTGCCAGAATCTGCAGGTGGAGGCGGCACCTGTAGGCTGTTTGCAGAAGTTGCTGGCAGAGGCTGTAGGTGGAGACGTGACCTAAGCTGTCTGCCAGAATCTGCAGGTGGAGGCGGCACCTGCAGGTTGCTGGCAGAGGCTGTAGGTGGAGGCGTGACATAAGCTGTCTGCCAGCAACCTGCAGGTGGAGGCTGCACCTGCAGGTTACTGACAGAGGCTGTAGGTGGAGGCGTGACATAAGCTGTCTGCCAGAATCTGCAGGTGGAGGCGGCACCTGCAGGTTGCTGGCAGAAGTTGCTGGCAGAGGCTGTAGGTGGAGGCGTGGCCTAAGCTGTCTGCCAATAACCTGCAGGTGGAGGCGGCAACTGCAGGTTGCCGGCAGAGGCTGTAGGTGGAGGCGTGACCTAAGCTGTCTGCCAGAATCTGCAGGTGGAGGCGGCACCTGTAGGCTGCTGGCAGAAGTTGCTGGCAGAGGCTGTAGGTGGAGACGTGACCTAAGCTGTCTGCCAGAATCTGCAGGTGGAGGCTGCACCTGCAGGTTACTGAGAGAGGCTTTAGGTGGAGGCATGACCTAAGCTGCCTGCCAGTAACCTGTAGGTGGAGGCTGCACCTGCAGGTTGCCGGCAGAGGCTGTAGGTGGAGGCATGACTTAAGCTGTTTGCCAGAATCTGCAGGTGGAGGCGGCACCTGCAGGTTACTGACAGAGGCTGTAGGTGGAGGCGTGACATAAGCTGTCTGCCAGAATCTGCAGGTGGAGGCGGCACCTGCAGGTTACTGGCAGAAGTTGCTGGCAGAGGCTGTAGGTGGAGACTTGACCTAAGCTGTCTGCCAGTAACCTGTAGGTGGAGGCGGCACCTGCAGGTTGCTGGCAGAGGCTGTAGGTGGAGGCGTGACCTAAGCTGTCTGCCAGAATCTGCAGGTGGAGGCTGCACCTGCAGGTTACTGAGAGAGGCTTTAGGTGGAGGCATGACCTAAGCTGCCTGCCAGTAACCTGTAGGTGGAGGCGGCACCTGCAGGTTGCTGGCAGAAGTTGCTGGCAGAGGCTGTAGGTGGAGACTTGACCTAAGCTGTCTGCCAGTAACCTGTAGGTGGAGGCGGCACCTGCAGGTTGCTGGCAGAGGCTGTAGGTGGAGGCATGACTTAAGCTGTCTGCCAGAATCTGTAGGTGGAGGCGGCACCTGCAGGTTGCTGGCAGAGGCTGTAGGTGGAGGCATGACTTAAGCTGTTTGCCAGAATCTGCAGGTGGAGGCGGCACCTGTAGGCTGTTTGCAGAAGTTGCTGGCAGAGGCTGTAGGTGGAGACGTGACCTAAGCTGTCTGCCAGAATCTGCAGGTGGAGGCGGCACCTGCAGGTTGCTGGCAGAGGCTGTAGGTGGAGGCGTGACATAAGCTGTCTGCCAGCAACCTGCAGGTGGAGGCTGCACCTGCAGGTTACTGACAGAGGCTGTAGGTGGAGGCGTGACATAAGCTGTCTGCCAGAATCTGCAGGTGGAGGCGGCACCTGCAGGTTGCTGGCAGAAGTTGCTGGCAGAGGCTGTAGGTGGAGGCGTGGCCTAAGCTGTCTGCCAATAACCTGCAGGTGGAGGCGGCAACTGCAGGTTGCCGGCAGAGGCTGTAGGTGGAGGCGTGACCTAAGCTGTCTGCCAGAATCTGCAGGTGGAGGCGGCACCTGCAGGTTGCTGGCAGAGGCTGTAGGTGGAGGCGTGACATAAGCTGTCTGCCAGCAGCCTGCAGGTGGAGGCTGCACCTGCAGGTTACTGACAGAGGCTGTAGGTGGAGGCGTGGCCTAAGCTGTCTGCCAATAGCCTGCAGGTGGAGGCGGCAACTGCAGGTTGCCGGCAGAGGCTGTAGGTGGAGGCGTGACATAAGCTGTCTGCCAGCAACCTGCAGGTGGAGGCTGCACCTGCAGGTTACTGACAGAGGCTGTAGGTGGAGGCGTGACATAAGCTGTCTGCCAGAATCTGCAGGTGGAGGCGGCACCTGCAGGTTGCTGGCAGAAGTTGCTGGCAGAGGCTGTAGGTGGAGACTTGACCTAAGCTGTCTGCCAGTAACCTGTAGGTGGAGGCGGCACCTGCAGGTTGCTGGCAGAGGCTGTAGGTGGAGGCGTGACCTAAGCTGTCTGCCAGAATCTGCAGGTGGAGGCTGCACCTGCAGGTTACTGAGAGAGGCTTTAGGTGGAGGCATGACCTAAGCTGCCTGCCAGTAACCTGTAGGTGGAGGCGGCACCTGCAGGTTGCCGGCAGTGGCTGTAGGTGGAGGCATGACTTAAGCTGTTTGCCAGAATCTGCAGGTGGAGGCGGCACCTGTAGGCTGCTGGCAGAAGTTGCTGGCAGAGGCTGTAGGTGGAGACGTGACCTAAGCTGTCTGCCAGAATCTGCAGGTGGAGGCGGCACCTGCAGGTTGCTGGCAGAGGCTGTAGGTGGAGGCATGACTTAAGCTGTCTGCCAGAATCTGCAGGTGGAGGCGGCACCTGTAGGTTGCTGGCAGAAGTTGCTGGCAGAGGCTGTAGGTGGAGACGTGACCTAAGCTGTCTTCCAGAATCTGCAGGTGGAGGCGGCACCTGCAGGTTGCTGGCAGAGGCTGTCGGTGGAGGCGTGACATAAGCTGTCTGCCAGCAACCTGCAGGTGGAGGCTGCACCTGCAGGTTACTGACAGAGGCTGTAGGTGGAGGCGTGACATAAGCTGTCTGCCAGAATCTGCAGGTGGAGGCGGCACCTGCAGGTTGCTGGCAGAAGTTGCTGGCAGAGGCTGTAGGTGGAGACTTGACCTAAGCTGTCTGCCAGTAACCTGTAGGTGGAGGCGGCACCTGCAGGTTGCTGGCAGAGGCTGTAGGTGGAGGCGTGACTTAAGCTGTCTGCCAGAATCTGCAGGTGGAGGCGGCACCTGTAGGTTGCTGGCAGAAGTTGCTGGCAGAGGCTGTAGGTGGAGACGTGACCTAAGCTGTCTGCCAGTAACCTGCAGGTGGAGGCGGCAACTGCAGGTTGCCGGCAGAGGCTGTAGGTGGAGGCGTGACCTAAGCTGTTTGCCAGAATCTGCAGGTGGAGGCTGCACCTGCAGGTTACTGAGAGAGGCTTTAGGTGGAGGCATGACCTAAGCTGCCTGCCAGTAACCTGTAGGTGGAGGTGGCACCTGCAGGTTGCTGGCAGAGGCTGTAGGTGGAGGCATGACTTAAGCTGTCTGCCAGAATCTGTAGGTGGAGGCGGCACCTGCAGGTTGCTGGCAGAGGCTGTAGGTGGAGGCATGACTTAAGCTGTTTGCCAGAATCTGCAGGTGGAGGCGGCACCTGTAGGCTGTTTGCAGAAGTTGCTGGCAGAGGCTGTAGGTGGAGACGTGACCTAAGCTGTCTGCCAGAATCTGCAGGTGGAGGCGGCACCTGCAGGTTGCTGGCAGAGGCTGTAGGTGGAGGCGTGACATAAGCTGTCTGCCAGCAACCTGCAGGTGGAGGCTGCACCTGCAGGTTACTGACAGAGGCTGTAGGTGGAGGCGTGACATAAGCTGTCTGCCAGAATCTGCAGGTGGAGGCGGCACCTGCAGGTTGCTGGCAGAAGTTGCTGGCAGAGGCTGTAGGTGGAGGCGTGGCCTAAGCTGTCTGCCAATAACCTGCAGGTGGAGGCGGCAACTGCAGGTTGCCGGCAGAGGCTGTAGGTGGAGGCGTGACCTAAGCTGTCTGCCAGAATCTGCAGGTGGAGGCGGCACCTGCAGGTTGCTGGCAGAGGCTGTAGGTGGAGGCGTGACATAAGCTGTCTGCCAGCAGCCTGCAGGTGGAGGCTGCACCTGCAGGTTACTGACAGAGGCTGTAGGTGGAGGCGTGGCCTAAGCTGTCTGCCAATAGCCTGCAGGTGGAGGCGGCAACTGCAGGTTGCCGGCAGAGGCTGTAGGTGGAGGCGTGACATAAGCTGTCTGCCAGCAACCTGCAGGTGGAGGCTGCACCTGCAGGTTACTGACAGAGGCTGTAGGTGGAGGCGTGACATAAGCTGTCTGCCAGAATCTGCAGGTGGAGGCGGCACCTGCAGGTTGCTGGCAGAAGTTGCTGGCAGAGGCTGTAGGTGGAGACTTGACCTAAGCTGTCTGCCAGTAACCTGTAGGTGGAGGCGGCACCTGCAGGTTGCTGGCAGAGGCTGTAGGTGGAGGCGTGACCTAAGCTGTCTGCCAGAATCTGCAGGTGGAGGCTGCACCTGCAGGTTACTGAGAGAGGCTTTAGGTGGAGGCATGACCTAAGCTGCCTGCCAGTAACCTGTAGGTGGAGGCGGCACCTGCAGGTTGCCGGCAGAGGCTGTAGGTGGAGGCATGACTTAAGCTGTTTGCCAGAATCTGCAGGTGGAGGCGGCACCTGTAGGCTGCTGGCAGAAGTTGCTGGCAGAGGCTGTAGGTGGAGACGTGACCTAAGCTGTCTGCCAGAATCTGCAGGTGGAGGCGGCACCTGTAGGTTGCTGGCAGAAGTTGCTGGCAGAGGTTGTAGGTGGAGACGTGACCTAAGCTGTCTTCCAGAATCTGCAGGTGGAGGCGGCACCTGCAGGTTGCTGGCAGAGGCTGTCGGTGGAGGCGTGACATAAGCTGTCTGCCAGCAACCTGCAGGTGGAGGCTGCACCTGCAGGTTACTGACAGAGGCTGTAGGTGGAGGCGTGACATAAGCTGTCTGCCAGAATCTGCAGGTGGAGGCGGCACCTGCAGGTTGCTGGCAGAAGTTGCTGGCAGAGGCTGTAGGTGGAGACTTGACCTAAGCTGTCTGCCAGTAACCTGTAGGTGGAGGCGGCACCTGCAGGTTGCTGGCAGAGGCTGTAGGTGGAGGCATGACTTAAGCTGTCTGCCAGAATCTGCAGGTGGAGGCGGCACCTGTAGGTTGCTGGCAGAAGTTGCTGGCAGAGGCTGTAGGTGGAGACGTGACCTAAGCTGTCTGCCAGTAACCTGCAGGTGGAGGCGGCAACTGCAGGTTGCCGGCAGAGGCTGTAGGTGGAGGCGTGACCTAAGCTGTTTGCCAGAATCTGCAGGTGGAGGCTGCACCTGCAGGTTACTGAGAGAGGCTTTAGGTGGAGGCATGACCTAAGCTGCCTGCCAGTAACCTGTAGGTGGAGGTGGCACTTGCAGGTTGCCGGCAGAGGCTGTAGGTGGAGGCATGACTTAAGCTGTTTGCCAGAATCTGCAGGTGGAGGCGGCACCTGCAGGTTACTGACAGAGGCTGTAGGTGGAGGCGTGACATAAGCTGTCTGCCAGAATCTGCAGGTGGAGGCGGCACCTGCAGGTTACTGGCAGAAGTTGCTGGCAGAGGCTGTAGGTGGAGACTTGACCTAAGCTGTCTGCCAGTAACCTGTAGGTGGAGGCGGCACCTGCAGGTTGCTGGCAGAGGCTGTAGGTGGAGGCGTGACCTAAGCTGTCTGCCAGAATCTGCAGGTGGAGGCTGCACCTGCAGGTTACTGAGAGAGGCTTTAGGTGGAGGCATGACCTAAGCTGCCTGCCAGTAACCTGTAGGTGGAGGCGGCACCTGCAGGTTGCTGGCAGAAGTTGCTGGCAGAGGCTGTAGGTGGAGACTTGACCTAAGCTGTCTGCCAGTAACCTGTAGGTGGAGGCGGCACCTGCAGGTTGCTGGCAGAGGCTGTAGGTGGAGGCATGACTTAAGCTGTCTGCCAGAATCTGTAGGTGGAGGCGGCACCTGCAGGTTGCTGGCAGAGGCTGTAGGTGGAGGCATGACTTAAGCTGTTTGCCAGAATCTGCAGGTGGAGGCGGCACCTGTAGGCTGCTGGCAGAAGTTGCTGGCAGAGGCTGTAGGTGGAGACGTGACCTAAGCTGTCTGCCAGAATCTGCAGGTGGAGGCGGCACCTGCAGGTTGCTGGCAGAGGCTGTAGGTGGAGGCATGACTTAAGCTGTCTGCCAGAATCTGCAGGTGGAGGCGGCACCTGTAGGTTGCTGGCAGAAGTTGCTGGCAGAGGCTGTAGGTGGAGGCGTGACATAAGCTGTCTGCCAGCAACCTGCAGGTGGAGGCTGCACCTGCAGGTTACTGACAGAGGCTGTAGGTGGAGGCGTGACATAAGCTGTCTGCCAGCAACCTGCAGGTGGAGGCTGCACCTGCAGGTTACTGACAGAGGCTGTAGGTGGAGGCGTGACATAAGCTGTCTGCCAGAATCTGCAGGTGGAGGCGGCACCTGCAGGTTGCTGGCAGAAGTTGCTGGCAGAGGCTGTAGGTGGAGACTTGACCTAAGCTGTCTGCCAGTAACCTGTAGGTGGAGGCGGCACCTGCAGGTTGCTGGCAGAGGCTGTAGGTGGAGGCATGACTTAAGCTGTCTGCCAGAATCTGCAGGTGGAGGCGGCACCTGTAGGTTGCTGGCAGAAGTTGCTGGCAGAGGCTGTAGGTGGAGACGTGACCTAAGCTGCCTGCCAGTAACCTGTAGGTGGAGGCGGCACCTGCAGGTTGCCGGCAGAGGCTGTAGGTGGAGGCATGACTTAAGCTGTTTGCCAGAATCTGCAGGTGGAGGCGGCACCTGCAGGTTACTGACAGAGGCTGTAGGTGGAGGCGTGACATAAGCTGTCTGCCAGAATCTGCAGGTGGAGGCGGCACCTGCAGGTTACTGGCAGAAGTTGCTGGCAGAGGCTGTAGGTGGAGACTTGACCTAAGCTGTCTGCCAGTAACCTGTAGGTGGAGGCGGCACCTGCAGGTTGCTGGCAGAGGCTGTAGGTGGAGGCGTGACCTAAGCTGTCTGCCAGAATCTGCAGGTGGAGGCTGCACCTGCAGGTTACTGAGAGAGGCTTTAGGTGGAGGCATGACCTAAGCTGCCTGCCAGTAACCTGTAGGTGGAGGCGGCACCTGCAGGTTGCTGGCAGAGGCTGTAGGTGGAGGCGTGACATAAGCTGTCTGCCAGCAACCTGCAGGTGGAGGCTGCACCTGCAGGTTACTGACAGAGGCTGTAGGTGGAGGCGTGACATAAGCTGTCTGCCAGCAACCTGCAGGTGGAGGCTGCACCTGCAGGTTACTGACAGAGGCTGTAGGTGGAGGCGTGACATAAGCTGTCTGCCAGAATCTGCAGGTGGAGGCGGCACCTGCAGGTTGCTGGCAGAAGTTGCTTGCAGAGGCTGTAGGTGGAGGCGTGGCCTAAGCTGTCTGCCAATAACCTGCAGGTGGAGGCGGCAACTGCAGGTTGCCGGCAGAGGCTGTAGGTGGAGGCGTGACCTAAGCTGTCTGCCAGAATCTGCAGGTGGAGGCGGCACCTGCAGGTTGCTGGCAGAGGCTGTAGGTGGAGGCGTGACATAAGCTGTCTGCCAGCAACCTGCAGGTGGAGGCTGCACCTGCAGGTTACTGACAGAGGCTGTAGGTGGAGGCGTGACATAAGCTGTCTGCCAGAATCTGCAGGTGGATGCGGCACCTGCAGGTTGCTGGCAGAAGTTGCTGGCAGAGGCTGTAGGTGGAGGCGTGGCCTAAGCTGTCTGCCAATAACCTGCAGGTGGAGGCGGCAACTGCAGGTTGCCGGCAGAGGCTGTAGGTGGAGGCGTGACATAAGCTGTCTGCCAGCAACCTGCAGGTGGAGGCTGCACCTGCAGGTTACTGACAGAGGATGTAGGTGGAGGCGTGACATACGCTGTCTGCCAGAATCTGCAGGTGGAGGCGGCACCTGCAGGTTGCTGGCAGAGGCTGTAGGTGGAGGCGTGACATAAGCTGTCTGCCAGCAACCTGCAGGTGGAGGCTGCACCTACAGGTTACTGAGAGAGGCTTTAGGTGGAGGCGTGACATAAGCTGTCTGCCAGAATCTGCAGGTGGAGGCGGCACCTGCAGGTTGCTGGCAGAAGTTGCTGGCAGAGGCTGTAGGTGGAGACGTGACCTAAGCTGTCTGCCAGAATCTGCAGGTTACTGAGAGAGGCTGTAGGTGGAGGCGTGACATAAGCTGTCTGCCAGCAACCTGCAGGTTACTGAGAGAGGCTGTAGGTGGAGGCGTGACATAAGCTGTCTGCCAGAATCTGCAGGTGGAGGCGGCATCTGCAGGTTGCTGGCAGAAGTTGCTGGCAGAGGCTGTAGGTGGAGGCTTGACCTAAGCTGTCTGCCAGTAACCTGCAGGTGGAGGCGGCAACTGCAGGTTGCCGGCAGAGGCTGTAGGTGGAGGCATGACTTAACCTTTTCCTACCTAGCCCCATTTTTAGGCTTCTGCTCGAAAATACTATACCCATACTCAAAGGGGCCTTACTCTCTAACTACATGGTCTATTTGAATAATTTCAATGGAGTAATAACACTAAGAAGGGGTTGCTCGTATGAATTGTGTAAATATTGTGTATATGTTACTGGTTAAGAGGAAAGGAAGATGGCGCACAGCTCAAATTGAAAAGTGTCAAGTTCGCCTGAAGACAAAGCACTTTTTGACATCATTTCTTTGAAATAATGGCAGCTGACACTTCTAACACCTCTCCCAAATCATAGCACAACATGTCAGCAGTGCACTCTCTGCAAAGTTTGACTTTGATAAAGTGAAGCAGAACAAAATTAGAGGTTTTAGTACAGAGAGTTTAGGCGAGGTTTCCAAAATGTGCATTTGGGCACCATGTGTGCCATGTGTGCCATGTGTGCCATGTGTGCCATTTGAATTTTCTCATGTACCAAACTACATATTTCACTTGTATATTACTAATGGTGTTCAATACATCCTAATACAGCAGTTTTGGGCTTTTTTTTTCTTGCTTTTTTTTTTTTTTTTTGAAAATTCAACCAGACATAAAAAAACACACAAATCAGCTGAATGTTGAATCCAAATGGAACGGATTTAATTTAGTAAAAACTGTAAAGTGCAAAATGTAAAAACACACATCAAACCAAACACTATTTAGTAAAAAACTGTAAAAACACACATCAAACCAAACACTATTTACATTATTCCCATAATAATGGGGTGTCAGCAGGTCCATGGCAGAAGGCAGGATGGATGAAGGGCTTTGTCTGTGTGCGGTTACCTTTCACTGTGCCACAGATAAAAGCATTCCTTTTTTGCAGTGTGGCAGAGAGGAACATCACACCCCATGCAATAAGTTGCTGTCCTCACCCGAGGTTGTCCAGCATCATGGCACCTCCTGCAATACTTCCTTCTGGCCCTTGTGTCATCCCCACTGTCAAAAAACCTGGGCAGGCAGGTGGTGGGGTGGGTGCTGGTCGGGGGGCTGCTGAGCCACCGGCAAACTCCAGCAATTGTTTTTAAGTATAAATAAATGCAATAATAAATGTATAAATGAATACAGGAAAGAATAAATAAATGTATAAATACAGGACTAAATAAATAAATGTATAAATACAGAAATGAATAAAAAACTGAATAAATAAATGCTGAAATAAGTGTTTTTGTCTTTCACATTTTGTCTTTTTTGTGACATACACAGATGTTGATGAGTTTATTAATTAATGCTAATTAGGCTATTAGTTAAAGATTAGTAAGGCTGCTTGATGCAAATGTTTTGCAGCAAAAAAATATATTTTACTCTTTGTCTTTACAGGTCAAATGCACAAACATTTTATTTTCCCTGGGAGAATGACGGTTCCGTTCCGTAAGGGACCACTTGGATTTCTCCGTCAGGATCCGACTGATGCTGCTAAATTTGCTATTTATAGTATTACAATGTCAAACCCTTTTAACTGAGGGTGCCAGTTATTGTTCTTTGGATATTTTCATATCTGACTACATCTCTGGCTCAATTTAACTTCACAGAGACTGTTTTCACATTTTAAATTGCTTTCATTTTCAGGTTCTTGGCTTTATTAATGTGGCTGAGGCTGCCCCTTGGAATTGTGGGTAATTACCAACAGTTCCAACAGCTAACGTTGCTACTTTAGCTAATGTTTACAATAGCTAGCTTAGTTGTGTAGTAACATAATGTGAAGGTGATATGTATTTTAGTGGCCTGCAATGTTAACACAGCTTATGAATAGGGTATTTTATTTCATTCTTTCATTCATATTAGGCAGTCACATTATAGTGAGTTTATTATTTGAATGTTAATTATGTCATGAAACTGATTGAAGCAATAAGTGTGGCGATTTATTCATATTTTTGAATCGCTCTACATATTTTTGACAAACATGTTTTAGTTTGATGCATGTTCCAGCTGACCATTTGGTCACGATTGAGAGAGAAATGCCATCTGTTAAATAAAATACATTTAATATATATATATATTGTAGAAAGATCGTAGAAAAGTATGAAAGCATAAAAGTATAGCTAGTATAAACTATAACCATTTTTATTTCTAAGTATAACCAGCATAACCTATAGCGTGTTTACACTTTTTATAACCATCATATTATAACTTGTTTTATTTTTTAATAGCTGTGATTTAACAAATGAACAGTTTAGAGTTAGACCCTTTGTGTAACCTAGTCACTTTAACAGGATCAAACCAGTTACATTCTGACCCAGCCCAAGAAGAAGGAGGTTCCAGCCTGAGAGTAGAATAAAAACAGCAGAACAGAGCAGAAAGTTGGGAGAAGGGGGGGAGAAAAGCCAGCAAGTGACTGGAGAGTGCCTCATTACAAAATCAGTGAAGACTGATAAAGAGGAATGATAGAATAGTTCTGGTAGCCACTGTAACTGTTTCATTGAATTGAAATTGTTGTATGTGAATCTTGTGTGAAAACCTGAAATAAAAACACAGCCTTACATTTAGTAAGTGACTGAAACCAAACAAGTATTCGGGTCCTTTAAAACAATTTAACCCTCTTCCCTGTCCACTAACCGTGCGATCCAGACGTGACGACAGAAGCTACCATTTGGTACTTAAGGTAAGTTCATTGGGTGAAGACATTGCAGTGTCGGTCATAAACGGTGAGAATGTTCACAATAGGCAATAGTAAAGTATAGACGATGTACATAACTATTACATACCGGGTGTTAGGGTTACATCCAATTGAGAGCGCCTAGGGCATGAGCCGTAAAAGACTTTCAAAAAGACAATTAATTCCGAAATCCTAACTATTTAGCTACGGGGTGAGATAAAAGGCCTACGGTATTGTCCCGACACCTCAAAGAGGATAACATAACCTCGCAGGCGGGACAGCCGACGGAGTGACCACCGGGTTAGGTGCGAAAGACTTCCCCGCCTAGAAACGGGGCAGGAGCCGCACACGCTACATGGCGCCCTGACGTGGGGCTCGAGTACACATCACGAACCTCGAGTTAACCTTTTCCTACCTAGCCTCATTTTTAGGCTTCTGCTCGAAAATACTATACCCATACTCAAAGGGGCCTTACTCTCTAACTACATGGTCTATTTGAATAATTTCAATGGAGTAATAACACTAAGAAGGGGTTGCTCGTATGAATTGTGTAAATATTGTGTATATGTTACTGGTTAAGAGGAAAGGAAGATGGCACACAGCTCAAATTGAAAAGTGTCAAGTTCGCCTGAAGACAAAGCACTTTTTGACATCATTTCTTTGAAATAATGGCAGCTGACACTTCTAACACCTCTCCCAAATCATAGCACAACATGTCAGCAGTGCACTCTCTGCAAAGTTTGACTTTGATAAAGTGAAGCAGAACAAAATTAGAGGTTTTAGTACAGAGAGTTTAGGCGAGGTTTCCAAAATGTGCATTTGGGCACCATGTGTGCCATGTGTGCCATGTGTGCCATTTGAATTTTCTCATGTACCAAACTACATATTTCACTTGTATATTACTAATGGTGTTCAATACATCCTAATACAGCAGTTTTGGGCTTTTTTTTTTTATTTTTTTTATTTTATTTTGAAAATTCAACCAGACATAAAAAAACGATAATGTGATTTGTGTTGCTGGTGTCTGTTTGCTCATATCTCAGTGATAGTATGACTTAGAGAGATGTTACAGATATGTCCCTCATCTGTGTGCTGTTGGCATGCTTACTGCAATCTCGGTTTCTTTGTTAGCATCGAGCTTCGATTGCTAGGTCCGGATATGTGGGTGTGCACACTCCTGGCGAAATATGAATATGGTACTGTAGTAATTATAATAGGCTTTGAGTGAGTTGTGTTTGGAGCATGTACAAATGGCATCAATAGTCTTTTAACCGAGGTTCTGAAGTTTCACGTGGTATGCAACATCATTTTTTTTTTTTTTTTTTTTTTTTTTTTTTTATTATTTTTATCAAACCATATAGGAGCTTCTCTTAAGGGACCCTTAAGGGACCCTCTCGGTAGGAAAAGGTTAAACATCAAGGACCCATTTAAAAAAGTAATCACGACCTATAAAAGTCTCGTTAAAAAGGTAAGGAGTAGAAGCCTACTTAACCGATCCATCAAGTAAGAGTGTTAGACACGGGGTGATACCTGACTAACTTTGGGATTAAGGTAAGAGTAGGGGGAACTATAACGCGCTAACTGTTCTATACTGTAGGCAATCATTATACGAATCCGTAGAATTCAACATAAAACAAGGAGAAGGGAACGGATAGAGCTCCCGTTATCTGAGGAACCATTGCCGCGAGGGTTAAACATTAGCAGGGACTAAAAAGAATGACCCAGTGATTTTAAAGTGAAGACAAAACAAAACACCCCAAAAATGATAAAAGCAGCCCCCCGAGGAGATTCGGAATCACAAAGTGAATGGTTTACTGATAGCGACACAGAAGGACCAGACACAACACCCTTTAATCTCGCTCGAATAAAACAAGCATTAGTCAGTGTAACGAACCCATTCCAAAATACCCCCAGGCCACCGTTTAGGTTGACCGAATTAACTGGAAATCATTTACTTTTACAAGGGGATGTAAAAAATCTGACACTAGGAGAACATAATGTAGTGTTCCTAAATCCAGCTAACAGAGCCATGAGACATGGAGCAGGAGTAGCAAAAGCCTTATCAGAGAGAGTAGGGTCAGGCTTTCAAATACATTCAGATACGCAAGCCACAGCGGCAAAAACAGCCGCAGATGGAGCAACCTTTTATTATCCAGTAAAAAGAGACAAAGAAATAATCGGTATACTCAGTGTGTGTTACTCAAAAAAAGCTCATTATAAAGGACCACTATCTGATGTGGATTACCTCACAGATATGATGGAAAAGAGCATCAGGGCAGCGCTCAGACAGGAACCCACAGTATTGAATAAATACGTTGACCAAAAAATAGTAATAGTCGCAAAAGGAAACAGCAACTATGAAGCTATAGTGAACGCTATGAAAAGACCCCCCCCCCCCCTAGAGCTCCAGTGCTACCAAATGCCCCGCTTAATCCATATGCCCCGCCGCACCAACCGTTCGCCGGCATAAATCAAACACTAAACGATCTGCTCATAGTTAATGACTATCCTGGACACGGACAATCCGTACGACCAGAATACCCCACGATACCGAGCCTTGAACCAGCGATCCCTTACCCGCAAAACCTAAACAGGCCAAAAATCCCACCGCCGCCACCTCCCAGAAGGCTAAAATCTCCGCTAATGCCGCACGTCCCACAGCCAAACTCGGTCCCTGACACAGACAGTTTCCCACCCCCTCCTCCACTTGAGGAAGCACAGCCCTAGATGTGTTCAGGTCAAAAGTAGCAGCTGCAGGTAACAATGGGTTAGACGGAAGAATAGGAAGCATAGCTAATGAAATAGCAAGTGGAGTGATAAACCTTCAACAAGGAATGAATGTAATATGGAGTGAACAGGCCACCCTAATACAACAAGAAAAACTGCTTAAAGACATACCAGGAGGGATAAATCTGGCAGATAGATGGCCACAGCTAAATCACCAACAACAGTTAAATGAGATAATCATTTACGACAGGAGAGCAGAGAGAGTGAGAAGCGAAAAGATCAAACATCCAAAAAAAAAAAAACGCATGCAACAGATAAGGAACCCCAGAGACCAGAGTCACCCAGATCACAAAATCAGAATCCTCAACTGCGCAGAGACCCCATAAATCAATCCAACCCCGAACAGAGACAGCACAGACTGCTGAAGTGTTGGCCATAATGCAGGCTTTAGCTTGGAAGGACAAGAAAAAGATAAAAGAGAGCACAATAATAACAGATAGTTTTTATTGTAGCAATAGCTTTAATGAAGACTTAGGAATGTGGGAACTCAGGGGCTTTGAAAACTACAAAGGTAACCCACTGACACACTCCGATTATTTGACAATTATTGCTGAGCTCAGGAAAAAGAAAAGAATCGTCATGAGACATGTAAAAAGTCACACAAAGGCAAAAACAGATGATGCACGCTTCAACGAAGAGGTAGACAATATGGCGCAAAATCGAAACGATTATCCACACTCTGTTAACACAAATATGACAGCAGCTGTGCAAAGCGCGTTGTATAAAGCAATCTGCATTTTCCCAAAAGAATGGGAACAAAATGAACAGATTAAAATACCTCAAAATGAAGCACAAAGAGTTTTGTTGAACCTTCACCAATCACTGGGTCACATAGGTTTAGAGAGAATGAGACTGTTCCTCAAAAGCCGTAAGATAACCTTTCATAAATTAAAAGACAACTTTAATATTATAAAAAGACAATGTGAAGATTGCGCTCTAAAAGGGGGCATGCCACGCATAAAAAGTGAGATGAGACACATTAAAACTCATAAAACCGGAGAACACTTTTCGGCTGACGTAGCGGGACCTTTAATCCCATCAACCCTAGGTAACAAATATTTTATTGTTATCACTGATAATGGGGGTGGAGATACAAGAGTGTATCCTTCTCGTGTTGCCACAGCAAGAACAATCAGCAGATGTATTGCAGACTTTTTTACAGGCAAAAACCCGTTGTCTCTCAGAATGGATAACGGCACACATTTCTTAAACTAAATGAACATTTATCTTTGCCTAAACTAGTCGTTCATATCCCCGATCACTCTAACCATGTTAGACCAGGTTTGGGTAGACAGAGGGAATAAACAACCAGGACAGCCAATACAAACAACTTGCGAAGGCACAGACGAAGTGATTCTCCAAAAAGGTAATATTGTTAATCTAAAACAAATAGGTCCTGCCCATCCGTATCAAATTCGGAAGAAATAATGGCCGAAAGTTCAGATTATTCAATTTACCACCCACTCACCAGACGCACTGCATATGTCTTGTCGCACGGAGGACAGGGGGGAATTCAAATAGGGAAGATATCAGACCCTGAGAATCCCACTCAATATCTCTCATGGAGTGAATATGTACCAGGACAATGTATAATCTGTGATACACCAAAAGCAACACTAATATGGCAAGGAGAGAGATCAGAGAGAAAGAGCCTGCCTAAAAAAATCCCCGCTAACGGAGCCAGAGAAGGCCCTGGGGATTGCAGAGTCACTATGTGTGATACCTGCTTTGCAGAAATAGGAATAATGGCTAATTTAGTCAGAAAGGACCATACCTACCCTCCAGGCAGATGCTGCAGGGGAGGTTACATGGGACTGACCACATGTGACAGACAGATGTATACCTGCCTCAAAACAGATGTTCTAACTAGGACAACTTCAATCCTAACCATGACAGAACTAACTGAAATGATACGCCATCAGTGCACAAAAAAGGATGACAAAGGCAGGATACTTCTGACGTCTGTAAAACAAGAAAAAGGGGTGATGAAACCCTACAAAGACACACAGTTAGGTGATTTTATTGCTGACGCCTGGCAGACTTGGAGTAGTGAAGATAAGCCGTTTAAGTACTATGCATGCCCTGTTACTTCACATGATTGGGCTACTGACCTTTCATGCGCAGGGGATCCCCCAATGATTTCTCGACAATACGAGAGGAGTTTAGAAATAAAATGGCGAGGAGAAAGAAAAATATTACAAGTTATTATTAACATAACTATAACGGAGGTTGGCACTTGTTGCGCAGCCAGCCTTCTGATACTCCAGCTGCAACCAGGACAAAATTAAAGATTCTAACAAAAGGTGCTCTTGTGTGTTCTACAGGATCAGAGGAGGATGGGGGTCATAAAACCTATTAAGGATCCTGAGAACCCACAGACCACTCAGAATGAACCGGACCAACCGGAATACACAGTAAATAAGAAAAAATCTAAATGGAAATGCAATTTACTTATAACTTCAATGAAAATAATGGTGCTACTAAGTATATTGGTCATAGCCCCAGTCACTTGGGCCTCTTTGGGTCAAAGGACTATGTGGAAATATGCCTCCAAAACTACCACGTATAGACAAACCCAGATCATAACATGGGAAAAAGTTAATGTTGACCTACCCACTACCGGATGCTTACAAACCACAAACACGTCAGCTGCATGCCTAACAAACAGAACATAGATTCCTCTAACTGGGTAAGGGATATCATTTTAGAACGAACCCTAAATAGAACCCATATCAAAGAGAATAAAGTGCTTTTAAATCCACAGCTAGCGTATCCCCGATACACTAACGGGACAATATGCGTAAATTGTATCAGCTCATACATAAAATGTACCACAGGATATTATGCTACCCAGTGTAGTAGAAGGACTGGAAAACTGGAAACCAGTGCTAGAAACAAAGTGAGAGACTCCACTAATTGGCCCAGCTTAGTACCATATGATTTGGAATGGAAAAGGGGATATCATTTATGGACAGAGGTATGTGGAGAAAATGATCTGCTATGGATACAGCCAGAAGCAAATAACCCGCAGAGAGGAGGTATCTTTCGAGACGATACCATAACTCTCAACAAAAGATGGGAATTTAGAATAGGTTTTGGAAACTGTATCCCTAGTCACTTAGGTAAAAGTACATATGACATAACAAATTGGAAAATGATTATGGGCATATTCTATGCAGCTGGAGAAGGCCTAAAAATTGCAGGCACCACCATTGTAGAAACAGCCCAAGATACTGTAAACGGAGCGCTGAATGTAGTAACCGATTTGGTATTATCAATTGCAAAATACGCAGCCATCTGCTTAGGAAGTGTTATAGGAATTATCTTGCTCACAAAACTATTAATATACATGATAAAGAAATGGTTTGGGAGGTCAAAACATAGGAGATACAAAAAGACATCCCCCAATGAAACAGAGCCTCTGATCGTAAACCGGAACCCCACCCACTTAGACTGAAGGGGAATGACCTTTCTAATGTATATATTCAGAGAGCAACAGGACAAAATAAACAGACCCCCTGAGCCAAGACGCCAAGATGGAAGGAATTAAAGAAAACAATTTTCACCTTTTACAGAAGGAATTGACTCATCTTCAGGACCTAATGACCATGGTAGGACTAATCCTTTATGTCTAGAGTGAAAATGTCCTTTTATGAAAAATAAGGAACCATGACTTAAACTTTATAGAAAATGTATTATGTCTGTTTTAGCATCTCTAAAATATGCCTGAGAAGACTTGGTATCTCAAACTGCAGTGATGAATATATGTTTGCTGTACAGAGAGACCGTCATTCCAAACAGGAAAAGCATCCACTCTGTTAATAGTAGCTAATTTGGTATAAAATGTAACCCAAATAATTATCCAAAAATATCTACTTGTCCCACTGCTATGGTATATACAGAGTGATATGTGTTTCTAAAATGTTAGATAACTAAAGAACAGACTATGACATGTCACATTATAGGAGTAACCTGGTGAACCACAGTCGTCTTTAGGGACAGATAAAAGTGGAGTTTGTTTAATGGGATGAAAAATAGAAAATATAATGTGTAAATAATTATCTCTCCCAAAAGGACGGACCTGGCACAGTCTCCAGAGGAGGACAAAAAAAAAACAGGAAAAAGAAAAAAGGCACGAAACATTCTAAACCTATTATCACAGGCGGCGTGCACCTTATCAGCAATAGACCAAAGAAGGCCCGCAATAAAACCATGACGAGAGGTAATTTATTGACACCAGAGCCTTTTAAAAGCCCAATACAATTCCCTGTAGATTGGGATGAACTACGAGATGAGCTCAGTTTAAGTACATCTGACTTTGAATTCCAGAATGAAACAGAAGTTGTTCAATTAGTGAATAACTTAGACCTAGAAGCAAGAGAGTCTGATTTAAGTCCCCAAAATAACTCCTCTTTTGAGGAGGCAGCAAACCCCCCAGAACCCGCACCAGTGCCTGAAGTAGTTAACCCCCCAGAACCCACACCAGTGCCTGAAGTAGTTAAACCCCCAGAACCTGAGCCAGGACCTGAACCAGAAGCTGAACCCATGGAGCAGGCCCCAGAGAGACCAACTCCAGCCGAGACGACACCCATCACACCAGGACAGCATCCGCAGGTCGGGGACATGGGACCAGCTTCCGCAGGACAGCTGACCAGCCTCATGTCAGCAAACCACGGGATGCCACCCAGAGAGCCGAAGCGTCAGTTCTTCTCTTTGTGCCAAGGTCGTATGAATTGGTCCTACTTGTCGCAACCTCTCTTCTGGCCTGAAGTGAGATACATGCAACCTGGGAAGGACGCCATATCCTGTGTGCAGAGAGAATGGAGTATGGCGAAATACAAAGAGATGAAAAGGTGTTCAACCTTGAGCCGAGAAAACCTGTAACGGTTCCTGCGACCTTTGCCACCTCCGAGATGGGGAAAACTTTCCCTGAGACTCCGGATGTGGGATCACAGCTGTGGGCTAAAATGGTGTGAAATGTTTGTGCTAAGTGAAGACGGTGAACATCTGGAGACCATGTTCCTGATTCAAAACCATGGACCTGATGGGCCACAGACGGTCTGGTGCGATTAATAAAAATGTATATTGAAATGTGAATGTAAACTCTGATACTTTGATACTTTCAAGAGGAGGATGTAGAAAGATCGTAGAAAAGTATGAAAGCATAAAAGTATAGCTAGTATAAACTATAACCATTTTTATTTCTAAGTATAACCAGCATAACCTATAGCGTGTTTACACTTTTTATAACCATCATATTATAACTTGTTTTATTTTTTAATAGCTGTGATTTAACAAATGAACAGTTTAGAGTTAGACCCTTTGTGTAACCTAGTCACTTTAACAGGATCAAACCAGTTACATTCTGACCCAGCCCAAGAAGAAGGAGGTTCCAGCCTGAGAGTAGAATAAAAACAGCAGAACAGAGCAGAAAGTTGGGAGAAGGGGGGGAGAAAAGCCAGCAAGTGACTGGAGAGTGCCTCATTACAAAATCAGTGAAGACTGATAAAGAGGAATGATAGAATAGTTCTGGTAGCCACTGTAACTGTTTCATTGAATTGAAATTGTTGTATGTGAATCTTGTGTGAAAACCTGAAATAAAAACACAGCCTTACATTTAGTAAGTGACTGAAACCAAACAAGTATTCGGGTCCTTTAAAACAATTTAACCCTCTTCCCTGTCCACTAACCGTGCGATCCAGACGTGACGACAGAAGCTACCATTTGGTACTTAAGGTAAGTTCATTGGGTGAAGACATTGCAGTGTCGGTCATAAACGGTGAGAATGTTCACAATAGGCAATAGTAAAGTATAGACGATGTACATAACTATTACATACCGGGTGTTAGGGTTACATCCAATTGAGAGCGCCTAGGGCATGAGCCGTAAAAGACTTTCAAAAAGACAATTAATTCCGAAATCCTAACTATTTAGCTACGGGGTGAGATAAAAGGCCGAAGGTATTGTCCCGACACCTCAAAGAGGATAACATAACCTCGCAGGCGGGACAGCCGACGGAGTGACCACCGGGTTAGGTGCGAAAGACTTCCCCGCCTAGAAACGGGGCAGGAGCCGCACACGCTACAATATATAAATGTATAATCTATCTTTGGCCACCAGCAGCGCTGTGGCGCCGTTTTGCGAATGACAGACTTTCTCCGGTGTTAGTCAGTCAGTCGGTCTCAGCCTTACGTGAAACGGTAAGTCATTAAGATGAATAACAATGAATTCAAATGTCATGATAATTAGTCTGGGCTGTCTGACATTCACTTGAAAGCTATGAAGATGAAGTCAGTTGTGTTTCTTTTGTGTTATTGTGTCGAAGTCGGACTTCTGTATGAGTTTGTTATGCTAACATGCTAACGTGTTGTAATCTGGAGCCGTTAACGGTTCATACCGGTTAATTCATGTCCGACTTTGATGCGTTTTTGTGACCAAAAGTATCATAAGTTAACACGAGCGTGCATTCAAATAAAATGAGTTATCGCTTACTACTGTAGGTCAGTGAATATAGAGGCTGACCAGCGGCCAGTTAAGGTGAACTAGAGATACTCTGTTACTTTACGGACACGTAACGAAAGAACAACAAGATATGACCGGGACCCGGTGCTTCATTTGAATCACGTTAACGTTAAATAAACACGCACGTCTCCGTTGGTTTTATGTGCATTTGCATGTGAACGTGTTCTACATGAACACCAAGTTACTGGTGCTACAGATGAGGCTGTTGGATTGGATCTCGCATTATGTGAAGTTCACATTATCAGAATGAACATCCTTGTATCAAACTAACCATAAGTGACATGTCTTATGTCTTTTGCATGGAAGTGGTTGCATATCATCCCAGATCGTTCTGCTTTGAAGTCAATATGATGTCCCTTAGTTACAGCTACAAATGATGGGGTAGCTTTCATGCATTTATTTGGTCATTTGCATTTCATACACAGTCAAACCTTCTTGAATATTATTATTATTAATAAGACTATATAATGGCATGAATCTGGAGATGCGTATAATGATTTAGGGGTTGTGATTCATTATGATTCAGTAAGGAGTACTACGTGCGGTTGCTGTCTGGAAACCCTGGCATGTACCAGCACTCTGTGGAGCACAACACCAAGGGAGAGACCACACAGCATGAGCCCGAGCACGGAGAGGACACCATCGCAAGAGTCAAAGGTCCAGACGCAACACCAGGGAACACTTTGTTCTTACTCAGAAAGGTTCTTGGTTTAGTATTCTATCTTCTTGGTGTACTGTGTCTAACACTCCGCTGTGCTCTCCAGGCCTGGTGAAGGCTCCTCTGAAGAGGTCTCGGTCCACAGCGGACGAGGACAGTCGGGAGCAGCTGCTGGAGTCGGGAGGCCCCGAGGAGGAGCAGAGGACGGACAACACGTCTCTGCTGCGCCTCCCGGAGGAGGGAGAGAAGGTCAGCGAGTCCGGACTGCTCCAGTTTTAGAACGGCTCAGGGCTCAAATCAGTCTCCAGTGTTACATACAGTACCTTTCTTTAAGTTATTATTGTGTATAATATTGTGTCACCCTCAGGTGTTAAACTGAGTCTAAACATGGTGTCTACGGGGGCCTGAAATGAGGATTCAATGAGCTTATAAGTCAATTCATAATAATAGTAATGATGGACATGTTTATAATCAATTCATTGTCATTCATCAGATGAAAACATAAAACTTCTTATGATTACAATGGTGTGAGGAAATAAACCCTTTTTGTTGACACGAGTGCTTTCTAGGTGAAACGTAATGTCGAACTGAGTCGACAGTTGATAAAGTCCTCGCTCTCTGTCGTCCGTGTCCAGTTTGCATGAGGCCATCATCCCCAGAGGAGCGAGACAAGGACAGAGTCAGCTGAAGAGAACCTGCAGCATCTTCGCCTACGAGGACATCAAGGAAGTGCACAAGAGACGCTACCTGCTGCAGGTCAGCATGCACATATAGAACCAATACACACAATACACATCTTTGAGTTAGACATTCACAAGACATTTATATTGAGTAGCTTTCATGGTCATTTTTCAACATGGACACTATTTTCCCATGTTTTTGTGTCTTAGTGACTAAAAGGTATACAACAGTTACTGACATTGGTCCGGTATTGAGGGAGAACGCTGCAGACGGCAGCAGCTAAACAAATGTGTTGTTCTCATTAGTCACTTAGACACAAAAACATTCAAAGTAGAGTCCAGGTTGAAAGATACCAAAGTTACCTCTTGCTTTTCTTAGTGCTTAACTCACCACCTTGTTTTTTGATCATTAAATGTCGTGTATGTCATCGTCTTTCAGCCCATGGCGGTGGAAGTCTTCTCAGCAGATGGGAGGAACTACTTGTTGGCCTTCCAGAAAGGCGTCCGCAACAAAGTTTACCAAAGGTACTGAATACAAACAGAAACACGGCGGTTGGACTGCTGCTCCATTTCAGCAGTCTAATGAAGTCCAAATGTATTGAAACTAAATGAATCAAAACAAGTTCATTTAATAGAAAAAGACTGAATTCTTTTAGCTTTGTTCACGGATTTTTCTTTACATTTGGTACTGCCCTAGATAGAAGATTACAAAGCTCTCATAAAGCATCATGTCACTACAATAACAGACAAGTATTGTCATATGTATCAAGTTACACTGGTTTATATGCAGCGTAAAGAAAGTCAGATGGTGATCATCATTCTTGTGAAGATCTGGACTTCAGGGGACAAGCGGGTGGGGTGTCTTTCAAAACAACATCTATCAATGCATGGACAGATGACAGCATAGAAACACTGAAAGGTTGCTTTCTATGTACAGACTGGGACACCTTCTCTGGAGAGCCAAACCTGGACAATGCCACAGAAGTTACCACAAGTTACATAACATTTTGTGTTGACACTGATTCCAAAAAGGACAATAAAAGTCTACCCTAACAACAAACCTTACATCACAAAGGAGGTGAAGGACTGTATTAACAGAAACAAGCAGGCATTTAAGACCAACGACCACCTACAACTAAAAACTGTACAAAAGGAGTTGAACCAGAGGCTGAAAGAAGCTCGGGAACACCATAGGGAGGCAATAGAGGAAAACCTCCAGGCTATGAACTCTAAAAAACTATGAACTCCATGAAAACAGCCACCAACATGAAACCCACAAAAAAATCCTTATATGCTGTAGATGAACTGGCTAAAGCAAATGAGCTGAATGCTTTTTACAAGCGGTTTGACAATTATGACTTCTCAGCTGAGTGTGACATGGTGCTTGATAGTATTGCTATTGATGATGTTGACAGGCTAGAGATTGACCATGAATCCGTCAACAAGGTCCTTAAGCAAATCAATGTCAACAAGGCCACAGGTCCAGATGGTATCTCTGCTTTTCTATTAAAAACATGTGCAGATGAATTGACACCTGCCTGGTGCCCCATTTTCCAGAGGTCCCTAGATTCTCACACTGTACCAACACGATGGAAAAAGGCAATCATCATACCCGTCCCTAAGAAACCCTGTCCACAGGAGAATAATGATTTTAGACCTATTGCTCCAACCTCTGTTGTGATGAAGTGGATGGAGAAGCTCATGGTGAGCAAACTACGGCTGGATGTAGGCCCACAGCTAGATCCCTACCAGTTTGCATACACACAGCAGAGAGGCACTGATGATGCAACCAACAGTATAGTGCATCTAGTGACTAAACACCTGGAGAATCCGAGGGCCTATGCTAGACTGTTTGTAGATTTCAGTTCAGCCTTTAACACCCTACAGCCTCATGTTCTCCTGAAAACACTGCAGCTGATGAATGTCAACCCCTTCACTATTAAGTGGTACTGTCACGGGGCATGGTGGAGGACTCAAATGCAGACCAGGCAGAGTAGCGTTAAGCAGGTTTTGATTGAACAGAATAGGATTAATGTGTTTGAAGTGTTCAGTTTGCCAGACTCTGTTGGATGGTGTTAACATGTGTATCATATTCTGCAGCCATCTGCTCCTCTCCCCTTGGACTGGAGGATGGGAGGATTCGATACGGTCAGCTGACGTCGTCCTCGCACCGCGAGAACAACCCTGCTGATGCTGGACGACTAAACATCGTCCCTAACGTGTGAGCGATCTAACCTTTGATTGGTAGTCGTCCCTTAAGTGTACACTAGCAGGAACATTCCACGTGTTTTTTTGCATGCACTTAAAAGTCTAAAATATAAAGCATTCAGAAAAAAACAACAAACCACATCATCCTCTGTGCAGTCAGGTTATGGAGCCTGGATGGAGCCCCTTACCTGCAGATCCCCAGCCCTTTTTCCAGGTGGACTTCCTGGAGCCCACATGGGTATCAGGGGTGGTGACCCAGGTCAGTGAACGCATGTGGGGCTACCTCACTAAATACCGCCTGGCCTTCGCCCTGCACAGCAGCCTCTTCACAGACTATACTGAGGATGGGAACCCTGGAGGCCCAGCTAAGGTATTTGTACTAATGTGGACATTTAGTGTCTTATTTAACATCAAATGTTTTCTGTATTTACATATGAATGTGTTCATACATGGGGAGAAAAAGACAAATCTGATGCATTCTTCTAGACATTAGATGTGCTCATGTGGAATTGCCCTGTCGGTTGTGTGAAGGTGTTTGAGGTGCGCATGGCGGGCAGGAACCCAGTGACCCGCTGGCTCGGTCGGCTGGTCAGAGCTCGCTACCTGCGCGTCATCTCTGTGGAGTTCAGACCCACCTTCTACCTGCGTGTGGAGATCCTCGGCTGCAGAGGAGGTGAGGAATCATAATCCTCAGGACCTAATTCCTCTTGTGTACTAGCTCATCTTTGCTTTACAGATCTAGTGAGTCGTCTTCACAACAGTGTTATTAAACTGGTTTTGTTTTTTTTTGCAATCTGTAATATAATCCAACTTTATCAAAACCAATAGAAATGATGGAGAATGTGAAAATATCAGCCAAGTTGTGATGAACTGTAATGATGGTTTAGTGTGAAACGTGAAGACACACTGGTGTTCTTTGTGCTTGTGTTCATGTGTGTCTGTGTGTGGACGATGCAGTGGATGGAGGTTGGTCCCCCTTGAGTCCCTGGTCTCACCGTGATAAGCGCTGTGGAGGCGGGCGCTCCATACGCACTCGCTCCTGCTCCAGCCCTCCGCCCAAGAACGGAGGGAAGAAGTGTGAAGGAGAGAAGAACCAGGTCAAACCCTGCAACACCAAACCCTGCGGTGAGACAAACCCAACGTGTACGCACACGCACGCACGCTCGTTGAGTTGAGATTGCTATGACCCCCAAAGATCCATCCTGTGCTCATTTATTCAGCATATTGCTGTTTTTCCAGATGATGCTTTGTGTTGAGAAAGTAAGCACAGCCTCTGATTCTTGGTGAGGCACGTCATGCAAAGGAAATGCCTGCAGCATCATGGGAAAATTCATGACCTTGTGTTTGTGTATTGTCAGATGAGAGAGGCTGCCCGCCAGGCCAGGAGTTTGTGTCGTGTGCCAACCAGTGTCCACAGCGCTGCTCAGACCTCCAGCAGGGCATAGAGTGCCAGGGCAACGCCGAATGTCAGCCCGGCTGTCGCTGCCCTGAAGGCAAAGCTGCTATCATTTTATTAACAGATAAGCGTGTGCGTGTGTGTGTGTGTGTGTCAGCGCACGATCACACTTCTTGGACTACACTAGAACCTCACGGTGATGTGGAAGGCGAAATTATGTCATAGCTACTTCAGAAAGACTGAATTTACCACCGCCACCTGCGTTGTTTCCAATGTAAATACCGTGCCTCCCTCGTGCTCGCTTAGAGGTGCGTCCGGTTGCCGACCCAAAAACACTAATCTTGTCTGTGTGGGAGATGCAGTGATAACAAGGTGTTGTGCTGGCTGGCCTCAGTGACGGGGCTGCCTTCGTCTTCATGTTGGAAATGAGTTTGGCGGCGGTGATAAGTGCTCGCTGTGTGAAAGCACCACAGTTATAAGTCGCGGTGGCTAACGTTAAGGTAAGCGTTACCCAGCTCAGTATTGCTGTGCCAGTGTGCTATTAAGCTGCTGTGTTGTTTGGGTCAACTGCTGCTAGGTTTTCTCACTTGGTCCTTACACAAACGGTTACCGGCTGGGGTAAAGTAGTAATACAGTTTAACCGTACACAACTCAAGCTTAACACTGAATGGACAATTTCCTCTCCCCTTAATATGAATGTGTTTTTATTTGTTTTCTTCTCATGATTTTTCCCCTGACTGGTGGTGGTGACTTCAGGCCTGGACATAACTCATTGGACTACCTAAGGTAAGTTATACTCCTAGAATACAGTGCAATTGACAAGGCAGTAATGTGGCTGTATGTCATTTAAACAGTTACAGTAAAGGTGATTGTTAAAAGGACTATTTCAACCTTAGCTTCAACACGTTTGTCAATGTACTAATTGTTTTGCAAAAATTGTGTCTTAACGACACACAAATTTGTAACCCATGGCAGCTTGAACAACTGTTTTAAGTGGGACAAATCTATTTTATAAAGCACAACAAGGCCCTGACATGTGAGCTGACCTAAGGACGTCTGTGATTATGTTTTCCCAGACTGAGGACATTCATCTTCGGCGGGAGTGTGTCCTGAAAGCCCTCATCATCTTCCTGGTAGAAGATGCAGATAACCTGATCAAGGAATATCTTGTAAGTTTGATCAGTAATTTGCATGTCAGCACACCTTGTCAAATGGACACACAAAAACATCCTAGATTTATAGTAATGCTGTAAAAGGGACATTTTCTCAACTGTAATAACAACCATAACACCTCCTGCCTGGTTGGATTGATTACATGTTTTTGTAATCTTGGCCATGTTGGACATAATGTAATGCCTATCAACAATACACACCATATTGGATCAAATTGATACACCTCTCTCTGTGAGGTGACACCCAGCCAAGAAATAGTCCAGCACATACCACACATTGGCACATCAACCAGAAAGTGGCACATTAACAAGGTTCCGGGTGCAATTTTTTTTGTCATTTTACAACACAGGGTTGTCTTAATACTAGACTTGGCCACTCATGAGAGGCTGAACCTGTACCAAATCCATATAGTGTGATCTATTTTGGCATTATTCAGTGATATATAGTCATTGTGATTATGTAGCCATTGTCTTGAATAATTGTGACATCCTAGCAAACTTCTTTCATTAACAGCGGTGGTGGATATTAATTTTGTGTTCTGATTAAGAACAAGTAAAAAGATATATATATATATATATATTTTGCCAGAATAATCGTTTTAAGTTCCTTCAAAATAAAATCCTCTATGAAACAGGTGGAGAAAAAATAGCTGTTGACGCTCCGAAGTGTCTGGACTTAATGTGAAACTGTGCGTCTGTGTGGTTACCAGGGAGGTCACTTCAACCTGGCTGACAGGATGTTCCACAGTGTGCGTGAAGCCTGGCTCTCTGCCTCCAAACACAACATGGCCGACGTCAAGGAGCTCATCCCCGAGTTCTTCTACCTGCCCGAGTTCTTGCTCAACGCCAACAACTTCGACCTGGGTCAGTATCGGGAACCACGATGAAGCACGAGTCAATCTGACTGAGATAATTGACTGCATGAATATTAATATAATAATATGAATGTTCTGTCTGCCCTCTGTTGTTGGATCTACCAGGCGCCAAGCAGAATGGCACCAAGCTGGGCGACGTCATCCTGCCACCTTGGGCCGAGGGCGACCCCCGGGAGTTCATCAGAGTCCACAGAGACGTAAGAATTGAACCCTCTTGTGACATTTTAGGTCTGATTTCCAGTGAGTACACGTTAACCTCTTGTCTGGCTGCAGGCGTTGGCGTGCGACTACGTGTCAGCCCACCTCCACCGATGGATCGACCTGATCTTCGGGTACAAGCAGCAGGGACCGCCGGCCGTGGAGGCGGTGAACGTCTTCCACCACCTGTTCTACGAGGGCCAGGTGGACATCTACAACATCAACGACCCGCTCAAAGAGACGACCACCATCGGCTTCATCAACAACTTCGGGCAAATCCCCAAACGGGTCAGATACTGGCTGGTGATGACGTCGCTGCTGCTGTACTGCCGCCACTAATGCTGATATCTTAAATCTCCAGGCTAGTTTAAAGGGATAGTCCGGATTTGTTGAAGTGGGGTTGAACGCCACTAGTTTAGAAAGACGGACAGGAGTACCAGCACGGGAGCAAAGCAATGTACCGCTGTGGACGGGAGCAGAAGCTGAATGTTTTCAGACACCTTAAAAGACTCTATATCAGTTCACTGCCTTATCTTACCTTCAGACAGCCCTGAGGCCTTTATCTGTGCTCTCAAAGCGGCCAGACTCCTTTGACAAAAACAGTAATCTTGCAGAAACAATAACTGCTGGACTACCGCTGCATCCATCGGTTAGTTTGCTTGTGTTCTTGTGTGAATTTGGTGAATCCAAATTGACCCTTTAAAACCCAAATGAACACAAACAACGGAGGCAGCGGTAGACCAGCAACTCTCGTGTTCAGCAAGATACAATTACTGTTTTCGTCAACGGAGTCCTGTCTGTTTCTCTAAATCATCTACTGTCTGCATCTACTTCATCAACCAAAATGCTTCTTCATGACATTTTGCCCAATGAAGACCTGGTTGTCTCCAAACATTAAGTTTCTGGAGCTTTAATCCACTGTGAGGATGCTCTGCATTTTTCCCTTAGTGGACAAACTTACCTTCCACAGCCAAAATGTTTTAGCATCCGGCTATTGGTCGATGTCAAAGTCCTTTTCTATCCTCACCGACTGTTGATGTGTTTGTGTCTCGGCTGTTTAAGAAGCCCCATCCTCCTAAGCGAGTACGTGGTAAAGCCAACGGTGACGTAGCGAGCGTTCCTCCGAGCTCCAACAGCGACAAGATCTTCTTCCATCATCTGGACAATCTCAGACCTTCTCTAGCACCAGTTAAAGGTACAAGTACACACACTTACTCTCTGTCTTTTGTGCTAAATCCATTGCAGTCTTAAGTACCAGTTAAGCCCCAACCATGTACTCTGTACATTAGACAGTGCAAGACTCCCTTTAGACTCTCATATTTCTTTGTGTCTCCAGAGCTGAAGGAGCCCGTGGGACAGATCATGTGCACCGACAAGGGCATACTTGCGGTGGAGCAAAACAAGGTTCTGGTTCCCCCCCACCTGGAGCAAGACCTTCGCCTGGGGCTACGCCGACCTCAGCTGCCGTCTGGCTAACTACGAATCTGACACGGTAACAGTTATTAAAACGGAAACGCATATATAGTATTTTTGTTACTTGTAATTAAACAGTCTAGACTTTAAGAGAGACTAAAACATGGACTCCTGTAGGTTTCCTTCATTATTTCACCTTGAAGTTGAGAAGTGAATGTGAGAAATGATTAAAGACGATGTTTCCCCCTGCTGGTCTTGAATAAAAATGCACTTGCAGTTTTCAAATCAGGGAATGGTTGTTGAATATGTGATACAGTGACATGTCCCAAAACAAACTGCTTATATTTGATTTAAGTATTTGCATAATAAACTCACTATGAAAATGTAAAACAAAGTTTTTGTTGGCGTCACAGAGGGCGGCGAGAATCACAACGGTGATGAGGACAGCAGCGAGTCGGACGGAGACGAGCCCAGTCTGAGTCAGGAGCCCAAAGCTCCACGCAACCCGTGGACGGGTGGAGGCAGCCAACCGGGCAGCGCCGTCCACAGACCCAGAGGTACGCAAGCAAGCGCTCCTCTTACCAGCACGGACGGTCTGTGGTTGAGCTGAGTGCACTGCTCGCACTAAATACACCGAGCAGAAGTGGGGAGAGCAGCAAATAATACGCAGAAACCACTTCAAAACACTGACGCGGATACATTGAACTCGTCATGCTTTTGAATCTCCGCTGAATTCATCCGACATTATACAAAGTTTCACATAAACAATCATTTATTTGCTTTGTTGTTTACCATGTAAAGTGCCTTTGAGTACCTTTAAAGCACCATATGTTAATATTACATCACTTTCTGTTCATTTGAATGTGTCTTGTACATAGAAATAGAATAGGAGTAAAACAGACATTGATTCCGTTGTAATATCACTAATACAAAAGACATTTTTTTATTGTTGTCAGTAGTTACGGTGACAACACACGCCCGTAACGCTCCGGAGGCAGATGTCTGTCTAGTTATTTACCACATATTTTGTTTACTGAACCTCAACCCACGCCAACGTTCCCTTTCAGGTCCCTCAGCACGAACCGGAGCTTCGTGGTCGATGGACAGCAGCTCTGACGACTCCCACCGCTGGTCGGACGGCTTCGTGTTCGTCAACTACTCCGAGGGGCAAACTAAGGTCCCTCACACCACCGCCACCACCCTCACCCGGCTCACCCAGGCCAGAGCTCGGTGCCACAGCCCTCCACCATGGACGCACGGACGTACAACCAGCTCAGGGCCGGTGGGTGTCCAGTGATTGAACATGTTGTTGTTGTTGTTGTTTAGCTAAGTCAGTGAAGGAACGAGGGTTCTCCTCTGATCAGAGAAGAAAACTAAAACTTAAAAAGTAGGCTGATCACAGTGTTGACGTGTTTTATTTCTGTGGGTCCACAGGCTACAGATGGGAGCGCCAGCTGGTCTTCCGGAGCAAACTCACCGTGCACACGGCGTTCGATCGCAAGGACAACGCTCAACCGGCCGAGATCACGTCGCTCGCCATCTCCAAGTAAGAGAGCAAGACGAATTCTTTCCTGTTGTAGATTTGTAATTGTTTTTATTGGTGTGGAGAGCTTCTTCGACACTATCGAACACAAACATCTTAGAAAAGTCATTCTCCTCCTCTGACGCCATCTCCTCAGGGACCACAGTAAGATCCTGGTGGGCGACGGTCGCGGTCGGGTCTTCAGCTGGTCGGTGAACGACCGGGTGAAGGACGAGGTGGTGGACAGCCTCTCCGCCTGCACGGTCCGATTCTCCCTCACCGAGCGGAGACATCACTGCAGGAACTGCGGCCAGCTCTTCTGCCAAAAGTGTGTCGTTTACAGCAGCCCAGCACGCTTTCCTGCCTCTTTTTTTGCCTCTTCAAAGCCCCTCCCCTCTCTGCTCTGTAATGGGAACATATATTTTAGTAGTGTAGAAGTTTTGAAAGATGTCTTCCAAAGTAAAAAGACACATATTCTTAAAAAAACACAGTAGTCTTTCATAAGCAGTTCAGGAAACCAGGGTCCTGTTCAAGGCAAGGCAAGTTTATTTGTATAGCACATTTCAACAACAGGGTAATTCAAAGTGCTTCACATAAAACCATTAAAAGCATCAAAACATAAGGCATAAGAAAAGGAGATTTAAAAACAATTAAGAACATTCATTGAAACATTAAAAAGCAGTGTAAGAAATAAAATACAGTAGTAAAATGCAGAAATGCAGGAGATTGATTAATATCCTTGAACCTGGTTCAATTAAAGGCAGCAGCAAACAGAAAAGTCTTCAGTCTTGACTTAAAGGAGCTGAGGGTCTCAGCAGACCTGCAGCTTTCTGGGACTTTGTTCCAGATATTTGGGGCAGAAAAACTGAACGCTGCTTCTCCATGTTTAGTTGTGACTCTGGGAACAGAGAGCAGACCGGTCCCAGACCACCTAAGAGTAGGGATGGTTCATAAGGTAGCAGCAGATCAGACATGTATTTTGGCCCTAAACCATTCAGTGCTTTATAAACCAACAGCAGGATTTTAAAGTCAATTCTTTGTTGGACAGGAAGCCAGTGTAAAGACCTCAGAACTGGAGTGATGTGATCCACTTTCTTTGTCTTAGTGAGGACTCGAGCTGCAGCGTTCTGAATCAGCTGCAGCTTTCTGATTGACTTGTTACAGAGACCTGTAAACACACCGTTACAGTAGTCCAGTCTACTGAAGATAAATGCATGGACAAGGTTTTCCAAATCCTGTTGAGACATAAGTCCTCTAATCCTTGATATATTCTTCAGGTGATAGCAGGCTGATTTAATCATTGTCTTGATATGGCTGTTCAGGTTGAGGTCTGAATCCATAACTACACCTAGATTTCTGGCCGATCACGTGAACCTGTGTTTGCATAAATGATGTGATGTTCCTGTACAATGTTGAAGCTTCCAACACAGACACTAACTGAGTGGCTGTGTTGCATTTTTCCCTTGCAAGAGAATAAACCGAAAAAGACAACTTTGATTCTTCTGAAGACTTTATTATTGATTTGTGAACAAAACTCTCTTCTCCCGATTAACATAGAAATCTTCCATCACAGCTCCCTGTCAAGAGGAAACATGTGATCATGTAATGAGGTTTGACTATCGTTTTTCATTCAACTTTTTTGTTAGACAGAGGAGTTTTTCTTAACAAAGTGGATGCAAAAATGTATCAATTTGCCTATTTCAGGTCAGAGTTTTGTGGCTACATATATGTGGGTGTATTGTATGATATGAAGTCAGGACAGGACCCGAGTTGTCGCTTTTATTAATTCATACAACAAGAAAAAGATAATCTTTTGTGTTTACTCCCCTTCTTAGAAGCTGGTGAGACTTTCACAATTAAAGGTTCTCTCGGGAGTCGAACCACCGACCCCTGCGTCCCAATGATCTGCGCATGCGCATTGAGGTTTTGCGTTGTGTGCAGTCACGCTAACCGTTCGGCCACGCAGTTTAACGGTTGCTGGGCAAGCGTGAGAACAGGTGTATATTCGTTCGATTAGACAGAAGAGATGACATGTGACTTATGGAGGACGAAATTGTTTTTAAGTATAAATAAATGCAATAATAAATGTATAAATGAATACAGGAAAGAATAAATAAATGTATGAATACAGGACTAAATAAATAAATGTATAAATACAGAAATGAATACAAAACTGAATAAATAAATGCTGAAATAAGTGTTTTTGTCTTTCACATTTTGTCTTTTTTGTGACATACACAGATGTTGATGAGTTTATTAATGAATGCTAATTAGGCTATTAGTTAAAGATTAGTAAGGCTGCTTGATGCAAATGTTTTGCAGCAAAAAAATATATTTTACTCTTTGTCTTTACAGGTCAAATGCACAAACATTTTATTTTCCCTGGGAGAATGACGGTTCCGTTCGGTAAGGGACCACTTGGATTTCTCCGTCAGGATCCGACTGATGCTGCCAAAGTTCTCAAAGACAACCAGTCTCTACAGGACACCTGTGAAGGAGGAGCTGGTCAGACAGAATGCTCTGACTGTGGTCCGCCAGAGAGGAGGGGATGCTTCAGATAAAACTGAGGTGACTGGAGACTACATCCTGCAGTTTGGGAAGTACAAGGGGAAGTCCTTCCGCTGGCTGCTGGAGAATGACATTGGGTACACCATCTACCTCATCAGGAACCAGCAAAAGGAGGAGGCTGCAGGAGTGTTCATGGCAGCGGGGCACAGCAAGGACAGCCTGCTGTCATTTGTTAACTATTCCCTCAGCTTTCAAGAAGTCCAGTCTCTTCTCAGCTATGAGGAACAAAAGCCAGTTGTAGCAGCAGCAGCAGCAGGTTGGTTTTGGCTCTCGTGCCAACAACACCTGGCGAGAGATTTAGCACAGCAGGGGTGATGGCTATGCATCTTACAATCATAGCACAATAGATAATACGTTTCCACAGCAATTTTTACTTTGATAAAGTGAAGCAGTTCCATACAAGATTTCATGCAGAGTCAAGCCAAATTCTCATTTTGGATGCAGCTGTACCATCTGTTCCATTGTACTTTTATATACTATATAACTATATATTTCACTTGTTTTATCACTAAGCATGTTCAATCTATCATATGACAGCTGTTTGGCATAATTTTGAGCCATTTTGAGCTCTCTGGGGTGCTCATATGCAATTTTCTTCCACTTTCACAGATTTCATCTGAACTTTACAGAGCCTTCTGATTGGCGGATTTTCGCATGTGACACAGCAATAGATGCGGAAATGAACAGAGAGTGTAATGATACGTTCTTTGACCATCTTCTCATATATTGACTGAAAACGTCCATTTTAACACAGAAAGAGAGAGAATGACCTGGAGAGCATATGCTTCGAACAGATTACCGTCAATTTCCAGCGTTTTTGCCCAGAAAAGCACCTCAAGGTGTGATACGGTTCACAATTTTCTCAGTTTGGCTGTGTGGTTGTCTATAGTTGTGTTTTGGAGTGTGTAAAAAATGACTTAGATGGTAGTGTTGCTCAGATGTTGCTGTTTAATCTGGTATATAGCATTTATTTTATTTTTTTTGCTCTCGATATGTACGTTTCGGCGGTATATGCGACAACCTCTGAGCCCGAGAGCACCCAACTTTAGTGCTAAAGATGCAGTTTTTGACATGAGCGTGCGCACACACACACACACACACAGACACACACACACACACACACACACACACACACACACACACGTGAAAAAAAGGAATTTGTGTTCCAACCTTTGTCCCTAGACCAGCGGCTACAAGGCCATTGTATCTAGGTATCCCTCTAGACCTGATCCAGGTCGTCTCTTGCTTGGCCTGCTATGCCAGCAGTGCTAAGGAGACTCATACCCTCATTATCATTATCACCATTGTATCCCTCTAGACCTGATCCAGGTCGTCTCTTGCTTGGCCTGCTATGCCAGCAGTGCTAAGGAGACTCATACCCTCATTATCAACCCCTATGTATGACAGCGGATGGACCACACAAACCAAATATAACTAGGAAGTCCAGAGCTATTTATAGTATTACAGTGACAAACCCTTTTAACTGAGGGTGCCAGTTATTTTTCTTTGGCTATTTTCATGTCTAACTACATCTCTGGCTCAATTTAACTTCACAGAGACTTTTTTCACATTTTAAATTGCTTTAATTTTGAAGTTATGGGCTTTATTAATGTGGCTGAGGCTGCCCCTTGGAATTGTGGGTAATTACCAACAGCTAACGTTAGCTTAATTGCTACTTTAGCTAATGTTTACAATAGCTAGCTTAGTTGTGTAGTAGCATAATGTGAAGGTGATATGTATTTTAGTGGCCTGCAATGTTAACACAGCTTATGAATAGGGTATTTTATTTCATTCTTTCATTCATATTAGGCAGTCACATTATAGTGAGTTTATTATTTGAATGTTAATTATGTCATGAAACTGATTGAAGCAATAAGTGTGGCGATTTATTCATATTTTTGAATCGCTCTACATATTTTTGACAAACATGTTTTAGTTTGATGCATGTTCCAGCTGACCATTTGGTCACGATTGAGAGAGAAATGCCATCTGTTAAATAAAATACATTTAATATATATATATATATAAATGTATAATCTATCTTTGGCCACCAGCAGCGCTGTGGCGCCGTTTTGCGAATGACAGACTTTCTCCGGTGTTAGTCAGTCAGTCGGTCTCAGCCTTACGTGAAACGGTAAGTCATTAAGATGAATAACAATGAATTCAAATGTCATGATAATTAGTCTGGGCTGTCTGACATTCACTTGAAAGCTATGAAGATGAAGTCAGTTGTGTTTCTTTTGTGTTATTGTGTCGAAGTCGGACTTCTGTATGAGTTTGTTATGCTAACATGCTAACGTGTTGTAATCTGGAGCCGTTAACGGTTCATACCGGTTAATTCATGTCCGACTTTGATGCGTTTTTGTGACCAAAAGTATCATAAGTTAACACGAGCGTGCATTCAAATAAAATGAGTTATCGCTTACTACTGTAGGTCAGTGAATATAGAGGCTGACCAGCGGCCAGTTAAGGTGAACTAGAGATACTCTGTTACTTTACGGACACGTAACGAAAGAACAACAAGATATGACCGGGACCCGGTGCTTCATTTGAATCACGTTAACGTTAAATAAACACGCACGTCTCCGTTGGTTTTATGTGCATTTGCATGTGAACGTGTTCTACATGAACACCAAGTTACTGGTGCTACAGATGAGGCTGGTGGATTGGATCTCGCATTATGTGAAGTTCACATTATCAGAATGAACATCCTTGTATCAAACTAACCATAAGTGACATGTCTTATGTCTTTTGCATGGAAGTGGTTGCATATCATCCCAGATCGTTCTGCTTTGAAGTCAATATGATGTCCCTTAGTTACAGCTACAAATGATGGGGTAGCTTTCATGCATTTATTTGGTCATTTGCATTTCATACACAGTCAAACCTTCTTGAATATTATTATTATTAATAAGACTATATAATGGCATGAATCTGGAGATGCGTATAATGATTTAGGGGTTGTGATTCATTATGATTCAGTAAGGAGTACTACGTGCGGTTGCTGTCTGGAAACCCTGGCATGTACCAGCACTCTGTGGAGCACAACACCAAGGGAGAGACCACACAGCATGAGCCCGAGCACGGAGAGGACACCATCGCAAGAGTCAAAGGTCCAGACGCAACACCAGGGAACACTTTGTTCTTACTCAGAAAGGTTCTTGGTTTAGTATTCTATCTTCTTGGTGTACTGTGTCTAACACTCCGCTGTGCTCTCCAGGCCTGGTGAAGGCTCCTCTGAAGAGGTCTCGGTCCACAGCGGACGAGGACAGTCGGGAGCAGCTGCTGGAGTCGGGAGGCCCCGAGGAGGAGCAGAGGACGGACAACACGTCTCTGCTGCGCCTCCCGGAGGAGGGAGAGAAGGTCAGCGAGTCCGGACTGCTCCAGTTTTAGAACGGCTCAGGGCTCAAATCAGTCTCCAGTGTTACATACAGTACCTTTCTTTAAGTTATTATTGTGTATAATATTGTGTCACCCTCAGGTGTTAAACTGAGTCTAAACATGGTGTCTACGGGGGCCTGAAATGAGGATTCAATGAGCTTATAAGTCAATTCATAATAATAGTAATGATGGACATGTTTATAATCAATTCATTGTCATTCATCAGATGAAAACATAAAACTTCTTATGATTACAATGGTGTGAGGAAATAAACCCTTTTTGTTGACACGAGTGCTTTCTAGGTGAAACGTAATGTCGAACTGAGTCGACAGTTGATAAAGTCCTCGCTCTCTGTCGTCCGTGTCCAGTTTGCATGAGGCCATCATCCCCAGAGGAGCGAGACAAGGACAGAGTCAGCTGAAGAGAACCTGCAGCATCTTCGCCTACGAGGACATCAAGGAAGTGCACAAGAGACGCTACCTGCTGCAGGTCAGCATGCACATATAGAACCAATACACACAATACACATCTTTGAGTTAGACATTCACAAGACATTTATATTGAGTAGCTTTCATGGTCATTTTTCAACATGGACACTATTTTCCCATGTTTTTGTGTCTTAGTGACTAAAAGGTATACAACAGTTACTGACATTGGTCCGGTATTGAGGGAGAACGCTGCAGACGGCAGCAGCTAAACAAATGTGTTGTTCTCATTAGTCACTTAGACACAAAAACATTCAAAGTAGAGTCCAGGTTGAAAGATACCAAAGTTACCTCTTGCTTTTCTTAGTGCTTAACTCACCACCTTGTTTTTTGATCATTAAATGTCGTGTATGTCATCGTCTTTCAGCCCATGGCGGTGGAAGTCTTCTCAGCAGATGGGAGGAACTACTTGTTGGCCTTCCAGAAAGGCGTCCGCAACAAAGTTTACCAAAGGTACTGAATACAAACAGAAACACGGCGGTTGGACTGCTGCTCCATTTCAGCAGTCTAATGAAGTCCAAATGTATTGAAACTAAATGAATCAAAACAAGTTCATTTAATAGAAAAAGACTGAATTCTTTTAGCTTTGTTCAAGGATTTTTCTTTACATTTGGTACTGCCCTAGATAGAAGATTACAAAGCTCTCATAAAGCATCATGTCACTACAATAACAGACCAGTATTGTCATATGTATCAAGTTACACTGGTTTATATGCAGCGTAAAGAAAGTCAGATGGTGATCATCATTCTTGTGAAGATCTGGACTTCAGGGGACAAGCGGGTGGGGTGTCTTTCAAAACAACATCTATCAATGCATGGACAGATGACAGCATAGAAACACTGAAAGGTTGCTTTCTATGTACAGACTGGGACACCTTCTCTGGAGAGCCAAACCTGGACAATGCCACAGAAGTTACCACAAGTTACATAACATTTTGTGTTGACACTGATTCCAAAAAGGACAATAAAAGTCTACCCTAACAACAAACCTTACATCACAAAGGAGGTGAAGGACTGTATTAACAGAAACAAGCAGGCATTTAAGACCAACGACCACCTACAACTAAAAACTGTACAAAAGGAGTTGAACCAGAGGCTGAAAGAAGCTCGGGAACACCATAGGGAGGCAATAGAGGAAAACCTCCAGGCTATGAACTCTAAAAAACTATGAACTCCATGAAAACAGCCACCAACATGAAACCCACAAAAAAATCCTTATATGCTGTAGATGAACTGGCTAAAGCAAATGAGCTGAATGCTTTTTACAAGCGGTTTGACAATTATGACTTCTCAGCTGAGTGTGACATGGTGCTTGATAGTATTGCTATTGATGATGTTGACAGGCTAGAGATTGACCATGAATCCGTCAACAAGGTCCTTAAGCAAATCAATGTCAACAAGGCCACAGGTCCAGATGGTATCTCTGCTTTTCTATTAAAAACATGTGCAGATGAATTGACACCTGCCTGGTGCCCCATTTTCCAGAGGTCCCTAGATTCTCACACTGTACCAACACGATGGAAAAAGGCAATCATCATACCCGTCCCTAAGAAACCCTGTCCACAGGAGAATAATGATTTTAGACCTATTGCTCCAACCTCTGTTGTGATGAAGTGGATGGAGAAGCTCATGGTGAGCAAACTACGGCTGGATGTAGGCCCACAGCTAGATCCCTACCAGTTTGCATACACACAGCAGAGAGGCACTGATGATGCAACCAACAGTATAGTGCATCTAGTGACTAAACACCTGGAGAATCCGAGGGCCTATGCTAGACTGTTTGTAGATTTCAGTTCAGCCTTTAACACCCTACAGCCTCATGTTCTCCTGAAAACACTGCAGCTGATGAATGTCAACCCCTTCACTATTACGTGGTACTGTCACGGGGCATGGTGGAGGACTCAAATGCAGACCAGGCAGAGTAGCGTTAAGCAGGTTTTGATTGAACAGAATAGGATTAATGTGTTTGAAGTGTTCAGTTTGCCAGACTCTGTTGGATGGTGTTAACATGTGTATCATATTCTGCAGCCATCTGCTCCTCTCCCCTTGGACTGGAGGATGGGAGGATTCGATACGGTCAGCTGACGTCGTCCTCGCACCGCGAGAACAACCCTGCTGATGCTGGACGACTAAACATCGTCCCTAACGTGTGAGCGATCTAACCTTTGATTGGTAGTCGTCCCTTAAGTGTACACTAGCAGGAACATTCCACGTGTTTTTTTGCATGCACTTAAAAGTCTAAAATATAAAGCATTCAGAAAAAAACAACAAACCACATCATCCTCTGTGCAGTCAGGTTATGGAGCCTGGATGGAGCCCCTTACCTGCAGATCCCCAGCCCTTTTTCCAGGTGGACTTCCTGGAGCCCACATGGGTATCAGGGGTGGTGACCCAGGTCAGTGAACGCATGTGGGGCTACCTCACTAAATACCGCCTGGCCTTCGCCCTGCACAGCAGCCTCTTCACAGACTATACTGAGGATGGGAACCCTGGAGGCCCAGCTAAGGTATTTGTACTAATGTGGACATTTAGTGTCTTATTTAACATCAAATGTTTTCTGTATTTACATATGAATGTGTTCATACATGGGGAGAAAAAGACAAATCTGATGCATTCTTCTGGCTGACAGGATGTTCCACAGTGTGCGTGAAGCCTGGCTCTCTGCCTCCAAACACAACATGGCCGACGTCAAGGAGCTCATCCCCGAGTTCTTCTACCTGCCCGAGTTCTTGCTCAACGCCAACAACTTCGACCTGGGTCAGTATCGGGAACCACGATGAAGCACGAGTCAATCTGACTGAGATAATTGACTGCATGAATATTAATATAATAATATGAATGTTCTGTCTGCCCTCTGTTGTTGGATCTACCAGGCGCCAAGCAGAATGGCACCAAGCTGGGCGACGTCATCCTGCCACCTTGGGCCGAGGGCGACCCCCGGGAGTTCATCAGAGTCCACAGAGACGTAAGAATTGAACCCTCTTGTGACATTTTAGGTCTGATTTCCAGTGAGTACACGTTAACCTCTTGTCTGGCTGCAGGCGTTGGCGTGCGACTACGTGTCAGCCCACCTCCACCGATGGATCGACCTGATCTTCGGGTACAAGCAGCAGGGACCGCCGGCCGTGGAGGCGGTGAACGTCTTCCACCACCTGTTCTACGAGGGCCAGGTGGACATCTACAACATCAACGACCCGCTCAAAGAGACGACCACCATCGGCTTCATCAACAACTTCGGGCAAATCCCCAAACGGGTCAGATACTGGCTGGTGATGACGTCGCTGCTGCTGTACTGCCGCCACTAATGCTGATATCTTAAATCTCCAGGCTAGTTTAAAGGGATAGTCCGGATTTGTTGAAGTGGGGTTGAACGCCACTAGATTAGAAAGACGGACAGGAGTACCAGCACGGGAGCAAAGCAATGTACCGCTGTGGACGGGAGCAGAAGCTGAATGTTTTCAGACACCTTAATAACCCGTTGAGCCTGAACCCGCCCCCCTCGGTCTGGTGTGGGGGCGGGGGGTGCGAATTCCGATTCAGCTGAACGGCAGAATGCAATTTTCAGTAACAAATATAATATTTCCACAAAAATGCAGCATACCATTTGAACGAAGAATCTCCCATGAATCGAAGCATGTGTAACACTTTACACACTCAAAACACAATAAAACACGATCTACGACAACATTCCTAGCCTCGTGCTAAATATCGTCACTTTTTCGCGTTCATTTGGCGGAGATACGCATCAGAAATAGCCCCTCAAAAGACGCTAATCAACCGGCCGGCCGAATGCTATGTAGTTAGCAGCCGTAGCATTCAAGCACGCTTCGAACCTATATCTCAGAGTTTCTCTCCGAGAAACCCTTCAAAGTTGACCGGGGGGACAGCAGCCCCCAGCAACGATAACTCAGCCAAATAATTATGGGATGGTACTCACAGTTTTGAAGCAAAATCATCAAACCGTTTCCTAAAAGTCCATTTTGACCGCGGATTCACCTCATTCTGACCCATTTCCGGTCTAATAAAGTTGTGAAATAAATAAAGGGGGGTCAAATAAGCTGGGGGACAACATTCCAGCGAGGCTGGACATTCCAGTCTCGCGACTTTTACGCGCCGGGTCCTCGGCTGAGATCGGCATTTTCCGCCGAAACTAAAGACTTCCTGGTAATTCTGTTAGCGCCATTCGATTGGCTACACCAGACACGTGCGCACAGAGCAAAAAAAAAGGAAATTAACCAAACAGGGGCTCTACAGTGGCCCAATACACACCAGCTGTTGCGTAATTCTCCCGTAGGTCGCCGGCCTGGAGAGGCTTTGGAGACGGTTCCAGCTCTCCAAAATGATTTCTAACTGCTGTATGTGATAGATTGTGCATGTAGAAGGATAAAGGAAGTTAAATATATAGTTATTTAGGTTGTAAAAGTACAATGGAACAGCTTGAGAGGCTGTTTCTCAAATGATGACCTTTCGTGACCTCTCGTACGTTTATGTCTCTAATTATGGCATACTTCACTCAATTCACTCAAATTCTTTTTTCTATTCACTACTGCTGTCGTTTGCTATGATGGTGGGTGGTTCTAGGCTCCACTGAGCCTCATTTAATATCTTTTTATGAATAATAGTGCTTTTTCACCATACGAATTTGACATTTTCAAAGTGGAGCTGTGTTCCATCTTCATCTGCTATTAACCAGTAATATATACATAATATTTACTCTATTCATATGAGCAAACCATTCTTAGTGTTAATAACCCCTTGGAATTATTAAAAAAGACCTTATAGTTAGAGTGTGGGGCCCCTTCGTTCAGAACCGGAATTTGCGGAATTTATGGGTGCAGGTTACCAGGCTCCAGAAGACTCTATATCAGTTCACTGCCTTATCTTACCTTCAGACAGCCCTGAGGCCTTTATCTGTGCTCTCAAAGCGGCCAGACTCCTTTGACAAAAACAGTAATCTTGCAGAAACAATAACTGCTGGACTACCGCTGCATCCATCGGTTAGTTTGCTTGTGTTCTTGTGTGAATTTGGTGAATCCAAATTGACCCTTTAAAACCCAAATGAACACAAACAACGGAGGCAGCGGTAGACCAGCAACTCTCGTGTTCAGCAAGATACAATTACTGTTTTCGTCAACGGAGTCCTGTCTGTTTCTCTAAATCATCTACTGTCTGCATCTACTTCATCAACCAAAATGCTTCTTCGTGACATTTTGCCCAATGAAGACCTGGTTGTCTCCAAACATTAAGTTTCTGGAGCTTTAATCCACTGTGAGGATGCTCTGCATTTTTCCCTTAGTGGACAAACTTACCTTCCACAGCCAAAATGTTTTAGCATCCGGCTATTGGTCGATGTCAAAGTCCTTTTCTATCCTCACCGACTGTTGATGTGTTTGTGTCTCGGCTGTTTAAGAAGCCCCATCCTCCTAAGCGAGTACGTGGTAAAGCCAACGGTGACGTAGCGAGCGTTCCTCCGAGCTCCAACAGCGACAAGATCTTCTTCCATCATCTGGACAATCTCAGACCTTCTCTAGCACCAGTTAAAGGTACAAGTACACACACTTACTCTCTGTCTTTTGTGCTAAATCCATTGCAGTCTTAAGTACCAGTTAAGCCCCAACCATGTACTCTGTACATTAGACAGTGCAAGACTCCCTTTAGACTCTCATATTTCTTTGTGTCTCCAGAGCTGAAGGAGCCCGTGGGACAGATCATGTGCACCGACAAGGGCATACTTGCGGTGGAGCAAAACAAGGTTCTGGTTCCCCCCCCACCTGGAGCAAGACCTTCGCCTGGGGCTACGCCGACCTCAGCTGCCGTCTGGCTAACTACGAATCTGACACGGTAACAGTTATTAAAACGGAAACGCATATATAGTATTTTTGTTACTTGTAATTAAACAGTCTAGACTTTAAGAGAGACTAAAACATGGACTCCTGTAGGTTTCCTTCATTATTTCACCTTGAAGTTGAGAAGTGAATGTGAGAAATGATTAAAGACGATGTTTCCCCCTGCTGGTCTTGAATAAAAATGCACTTGCAGTTTTCAAATCAGGGAATGGTTGTTGAATATGTGATACAGTGACATGTCCCAAAACAAACTGCTTATATTTGATTTAAGTATTTGCATAATAAACTCACTATGAAAATGTAAAACAAAGTTTTTGTTGGCGTCACAGAGGGCGGCGAGAATCACAACGGCGATGAGGACAGCAGCGAGTCGGACGGAGACGAGCCCAGTCTGAGTCAGGAGCCCAAAGCTCCACGCAACCCGTGGACGGGTGGAGGCAGCCAACCGGGCAGCGCCGTCCACAGACCCAGAGGTACGCAAGCAAGCGCTCCTCTTACCAGCACGGACGGTCTGTGGTTGAGCTGAGTGCACTGCTCGCACTAAATACACCGAGCAGAAGTGGGGAGAGCAGCAAATAATACGCAGAAACCACTTCAAAACACTGACGCGGATACATTGAACTCGTCATGCTTTTGAATCTCCGCTGAATTCATCCGACATTATACAAAGTTTCACATAAACAATCATTTATTTGCTTTGTTGTTTACCATGTAAAGTGCCTTTGAGTACCTTTAAAGCACCATATGTTAATATTACATCACTTTCTGTTCATTTGAATGTGTCTTGTACATAGAAATAGAATAGGAGTAAAACAGACATTGATTCCGTTGTAATATCACTAATACAAAAGACATTTTTTTATTGTTGTCAGTAGTTACGGTGACAACACACGCCCGTAACGCTCCGGAGGCAGATGTCTGTCTAGTTATTTACCACATATTTTGTTTACTGAACCTCAACCCACGCCAACGTTCCCTTTCAGGTCCCTCAGCACGAACCGGAGCTTCGTGGTCGATGGACAGCAGCTCTGACGACTCCCACCGCTGGTCGGACGGCTTCGTGTTCGTCAACTACTCCGAGGGGCAAACTAAGGTCCCTCACACCACCGCCACCACCCTCACCCGGCTCACCCAGGCCAGAGCTCGGTGCCACAGCCCTCCACCATGGACGCACGGACGTACAACCAGCTCAGGGCCGGTGGGTGTCCAGTGATTGAACATGTTGTTGTTGTTGTTGTTTAGCTAAGTCAGTGAAGGAACGAGGGTTCTCCTCTGATCAGAGAAGAAAACAAAAACTTAAAAAGTAGGCTGATCACAGTGTTGACGTGTTTTATTTCTGTGGGTCCACAGGCTACAGATGGGAGCGCCAGCTGGTCTTCCGGAGCAAACTCACCGTGCACACGGCGTTCGATCGCAAGGACAACGCTCAACCGGCCGAGATCACGTCGAATGAAGGAAAGAATAAATAAATGTATGAATACAGGACTAAATAAATAAATGTATAAATACAGAAATGAATACAAAACTGAATAAATAAATGCTGAAATAAGTGTTTTTGTCTTTCACATTTTGTCTTTTTTGTGACATACACAGATGTTGATGAGTTTATTAATGAATGCTAATTAGGCTATTAGTTAAAGATTAGTAAGGCTGCTTGATGCAAATGTTTTGCAGCAAAAAAATATATTTTACTCTTTGTCTTTACAGGTCAAATGCACAAACATTTTATTTTCCCTGGGAGAATGACGGTTCCGTTCGGTAAGGGACCACTTGGATTTCTCCGTCAGGATCCGACTGATGCTGCCAAAGTTCTCAAAGACAACCAGTCTCTACAGGACACCTGTGAAGGAGGAGCTGGTCAGACAGAATGCTCTGACTGTGGTCCGCCAGAGAGGAGGGGATGCTTCAGATAAAACTGAGGTGACTGGAGACTACATCCTGCAGTTTGGGAAGTACAAGGGGAAGTCCTTCCGCTGGCTCCTGGAGAATGACATTGGGTACACCATCTACCTCATCAGGAACCAGCAAAAGGAGGAGGCTGCAGGAGTGTTCATGGCAGCGGGGCACAGCAAGGACAGCCTGCTGTCATTTGTTAACTATTCCCTCAGCTTTCAAGAAGTCCAGTCTCTTCTCAGCTATGAGGAACAAAAGCCAGTTGTAGCAGCAGCAGCAGCAGGTTGGTTTTGGCTCTCGTGCCAACAACACCTGGCGAGAGATTTAGCACAGCAGGGGTGATGGCTATGCATCTTACAATCATAGCACAATAGATAATACGTTTCCACAGCAATTTTTACTTTGATAAAGTGAAGCAGTTCCATACAAGATTTCATGCAGAGTCAAGCCAAATTCTCATTTTGGATGCAGCTGTACCATCTGTTCCATTGTACTTTTATATACTATATAACTATATATTTCACTTGTTTTATCACTAAGCATGTTCAATCTATCATATGACAGCTGTTTGGCATAATTTTGAGCCATTTTGAGCTCTCTGGGGTGCTCATATGCAATTTTCTTCCACTTTCACAGATTTCATCTGAACTTTACAGAGCCTTCTGATTGGCGGATTTTCGCATGTGACACAGCAATAGATGCGGAAATGAACAGAGAGTGTAATGATACGTTCTTTGACCATCTTCTCATATATTGACTGAAAACGTCCATTTTAACACAGAAAGAGAGAGAATGACCTGGAGAGCATATGCTTCGAACAGATTACCGTCAATTTCCAGCGTTTTTGCCCAGAAAAGCACCTCAAGGTGTGATGCGGTTCACAATTTTCTCAGTTTGGCTGTGTGGTTGTCTATAGTTGTGTTTTGGAGTGTGTAAAAAATGACTTAGATGGTAGTGTTGCTCAGATGTTGCTGTTTAATCTGGTATATAGCATTTATTTTATTTTTTTTGCTCTCGATATGTACGTTTCGGCGGTATATGCGACAACCTCTGAGCCCGAGAGCACCCAACTTTAGTGCTAAAGATGCAGTTTTTGACATGAGCGTGCGCACACACACACACACACACACACACACGCGAAAAAAAGGAATTTGTGTTCCAACCTTTGTCCCTAGACCAGCGGCTACAAGGCCATTGTATCTAGGTATCCCTCTAGACCTGATCCAGGTCGTCTCTTGCTTGGCCTGCTATGCCAGCAGTGCTAAGGAGACTCATACCCTCATTATCATTATCACCATTGTATCCCTCTAGACCTGATCCAGGTCGTCTCTTGCTTGGCCTGCTATGCCAGCAGTGCTAAGGAGACTCATACCCTCATTATCAACCCCTATGTATGACAGCGGATGGACCACACAAACCAAATATAACTAGGAAGTCCAGAGCTATTTATAGTATTACAGTGACAAACCCTTTTAACTGAGGGTGCCAGTTATTTTTCTTTGGCTATTTTCATGTCTAACTACATCTCTGGCTCAATTTAACTTCACAGAGACTTTTTTCACATTTTAAATTGCTTTAATTTTGAAGTTATGGGCTTTATTAATGTGGCTGAGGCTGCCCCTTGGAATTGTGGGTAATTACCAACAGCTAACGTTAGCTTAATTGCTACTTTAGCTAATGTTTACAATAGCTAGCTTAGTTGTGTAGTAACATAATGTGAAGGTGATATGTATTTTAGTGGCCTGCAATGTTAACACAGCTTATGAATAGGGTATTTTATTTCATTCTTTCATTCATATTAGGCAGTCACATTATAGTGAGTTTATTATTTGAATGTTAATTATGTCATGAAACTGATTGAAGCAATAAGTGTGGCGATTTATTCATATTTTTGAATCGCTCTACATATTTTTGACAAACATGTTTTAGTTTGATGCATGTTCCAGCTGACCATTTGGTCACGATTGAGAGAGAAATGCCATCTGTTAAATAAAATACATTTAATATATATATATATATAAATGTATAATCTATCTTTGGCCACCAGCAGCGCTGTGGCGCCGTTTTGCGAATGACAGACTTTCTCCGGTGTTAGTCAGTCAGTCGGTCTCAGCCTTACGTGAAACGGTAAGTCATTAAGATGAATAACAATGAATTCAAATGTCATGATAATTAGTCTGGGCTGTCTGACATTCACTTGAAAGCTATGAAGATGAAGTCAGTTGTGTTTCTTTTGTGTTATTGTGTCGAAGTCGGACTTCTGTATGAGTTTGTTATGCTAACATGCTAACGTGTTGTAATCTGGAGCCGTTAACGGTTCATACCGGTTAATTCATGTCCGACTTTGATGCGTTTTTGTGACCAAAAGTATCATAAGTTAACACGAGCGTGCATTCAAATAAAATGAGTTATCGCTTACTACTGTAGGTCAGTGAATATAGAGGCTGACCAGCGGCCAGTTAAGGTGAACTAGAGATACTCTGTTACTTTACGGACACGTAACGAAAGAACAACAAGATATGACCGGGACCCGGTGCTTCATTTGAATCACGTTAACGTTAAATAAACACGCACGTCTCCGTTGGTTTTATGTGCATTTGCATGTGAACGTGTTCTACATGAACACCAAGTTACTGGTGCTACAGATGAGGCTGTTGGATTGGATCTCACATTATGTGAAGTTCACATTATCAGAATGAACATCCTTGTATCAAACTAACCATAAGTGACATGTCTTATGTCTTTTGCATGGAAGTGGTTGCATATCATCCCAGATCGTTCTGCTTTGAAGTCAATATGATGTCCCTTAGTTACAGCTACAAATGATGGGGTAGCTTTCATGCATTTATTTGGTCATTTGCATTTCATACACAGTCAAACCTTCTTGAATATTATTATTATTAATAAGACTATATAATGGCATGAATCTGGAGATGCGTATAATGATTTAGGGGTTGTGATTCATTATGATTCAGTAAGGAGTACTACGTGCGGTTGCTGTCTGGAAACCCTGGCATGTACCAGCACTCTGTGGAGCACAACACCAAGGGAGAGACCACACAGCATGAGCCCGAGCACGGAGAGGACACCATCGCAAGAGTCAAAGGTCCAGACGCAACACCAGGGAACACTTTGTTCTTACTCAGAAAGGTTCTTGGTTTAGTATTCTATCTTCTTGGTGTACTGTGTCTAACACTCCGCTGTGCTCTCCAGGCCTGGTGAAGGCTCCTCTGAAGAGGTCTCGGTCCACAGCGGACGAGGACAGTCGGGAGCAGCTGCTGGAGTCGGGAGGCCCCGAGGAGGAGCAGAGGACGGACAACACGTCTCTGCTGCGCCTCCCGGAGGAGGGAGAGAAGGTCAGCGAGTCCGGACTGCTCCAGTTTTAGAACGGCTCAGGGCTCAAATCAGTCTCCAGTGTTACATACAGTACCTTTCTTTAAGTTATTATTGTGTATAATATTGTGTCACCCTCAGGTGTTAAACTGAGTCTAAACATGGTGTCTACGGGGGCCTGAAATGAGGATTCAATGAGCTTATAAGTCAATTCATAATAATAGTAATGATGGACATGTTTATAATCAATTCATTGTCATTCATCAGATGAAAACATAAAACTTCTTATGATTACAATGGTGTGAGGAAATAAACCCTTTTTGTTGACACGAGTGCTTTCTAGGTGAAACGTAATGTCGAACTGAGTCGACAGTTGATAAAGTCCTCGCTCTCTGTCGTCCGTGTCCAGTTTGCATGAGGCCATCATCCCCAGAGGAGCGAGACAAGGACAGAGTCAGCTGAAGAGAACCTGCAGCATCTTCGCCTACGAGGACATCAAGGAAGTGCACAAGAGACGCTACCTGCTGCAGGTCAGCATGCACATATAGAACCAATACACACAATACACATCTTTGAGTTAGACATTTATATTGAGTAGCTTTCATGGTCATTTTTCAACATGGACACTATTTTCCCATGTTTTTGTGTCTTAGTGACTAAAAGGTATACAACAGTTACTGACATTGGTCCGGTATTGAGGGAGAACGCTGCAGACGGCAGCAGCTAAACAAATGTGTTGTTCTCATTAGTCACTTAGACACAAAAACATTAAAAGTAGAGTCCAGGTTGAAAGATACCAAAGTTACCTCTTGCTTTTCTTAGTGCTTAACTCACCACCTTGTTTTTTGATCATTAAATGTCGTGTATGTCATCGTCTTTCAGCCCATGGCGGTGGAAGTCTTCTCAGCAGATGGGAGGAACTACTTGTTGGCCTTCCAGAAAGGCGTCCGCAACAAAGTTTACCAAAGGTACTGAATACAAACAGAAACACGGCGGTTGGACTGCTGCTCCATTTCAGCAGTCTAATGAAGTCCAAATGTATTGAAACTAAATGAATCAAAACAAGTTCATTTAATAGAAAAAGACTGAATTCTTTTAGCTTTGTTCACGGATTTTTCTTTACATTTGGTACTGCCCTAGAGAGAAGATTACAAAGCTCTCATAAAGCATCATGTCACTACAATAACAGACCAGTATTGTCATATGTATCAAGTTACACTGGTTTATATGCAGCGTAAAGAAAGTCAGATGGTGATCATCATTCTTGTGAAGATCTGGACTTCAGGGGACAAGCGGGTGGGGTGTCTTTCAAAACAACATCTATCAATGCATGGACAGATGACAGCATAGAAACACTGAAAGGTTGCTTTCTATGTACAGACTGGGACACCTTCTCTGGAGAGCCAAACCTGGACAATGCCACAGAAGTTACCACAAGTTACATAACATTTTGTGTTGACACTGATTCCAAAAAGGACAATAAAAGTCTACCCTAACAACAAACCTTACATCACAAAGGAGGTGAAGGACTGTATTAACAGAAACAAGCAGGCATTTAAGACCAACGACCACCTACAACTAAAAACTGTACAAAAGGAGTTGAACCAGAGGCTGAAAGAAGCTCGGGAACACCATAGGGAGGCAATAGAGGAAAACCTCCAGGCTATGAACTCTAAAAAACTATGAACTCCATGAAAACAGCCACCAACATGAAACCCACAAAAAAATCCTTATATGCTGTAGATGAACTGGCTAAAGCAAATGAGCTGAATGCTTTTTACAAGCGGTTTGACAATTATGACTTCTCAGCTGAGTGTGACATGGTGCTTGATAGTATTGCTATTGATGATGTTGACAGGCTAGAGATTGACCATGAATCCGTCAACAAGGTCCTTAAGCAAATCAATGTCAACAAGGCCACAGGTCCAGATGGTATCTCTGCTTTTCTATTAAAAACATGTGCAGATGAATTGACACCTGCCTGGTGCCCCATTTTCCAGAGGTCCCTAGATTCTCACACTGTACCAACACGATGGAAAAAGGCAATCATCATACCCGTCCCTAAGAAACCCTGTCCACAGGAGAATAATGATTTTAGACCTATTGCTCCAACCTCTGTTGTGATGAAGTGGATGGAGAAGCTCATGGTGAGCAAACTACGGCTGGATGTAGGCCCACAGCTAGATCCCTACCAGTTTGCATACACACAGCAGAGAGGCACTGATGATGCAACCAACAGTATAGTGCATCTAGTGACTAAACACCTGGAGAATCCGAGGGCCTATGCTAGACTGTTTGTAGATTTCAGTTCAGCCTTTAACACCCTACAGCCTCATGTTCTCCTGAAAACACTGCAGCTGATGAATGTCAACCCCTTCACTATTAAGTGGTACTGTCACGGGGCATGGTGGAGGACTCAAATGCAGACCAGGCAGAGTAGCGTTAAGCAGGTTTTGATTGAACAGAATAGGATTAATGTGTTTGAAGTGTTCAGTTTGCCAGACTCTGTTGGATGGTGTTAACATGTGTATCATATTCTGCAGCCATCTGCTCCTCTCCCCTTGGACTGGAGGATGGGAGGATTCGATACGGTCAGCTGACGTCGTCCTCGCACCGCGAGAACAACCCTGCTGATGCTGGACGACTAAACATCGTCCCTAACGTGTGAGCGATCTAACCTTTGATTGGTAGTCGTCCCTTAAGTGTACACTAGCAGGAACATTCCACGTGTTTTTTTGCATGCACTTAAAAGTCTAAAATATAAAGCATTCAGAAAAAAACAACAAACCACATCATCCTCTGTGCAGTCAGGTTATGGAGCCTGGATGGAGCCCCTTACCTGCAGATCCCCAGCCCTTTTTCCAGGTGGACTTCCTGGAGCCCACATGGGTATCAGGGGTGGTGACCCAGGTCAGTGAACGCATGTGGGGCTACCTCACTAAATACCGCCTGGCCTTCGCCCTGCACAGCAGCCTCTTCACAGACTATACTGAGGATGGGAACCCTGGAGGCCCAGCTAAGGTATTTGTACTAATGTGGACATTTAGTGTCTTATTTAACATCAAATGTTTTCTGTATTTACATATGAATGTGTTCATACATGGGGAGAAAAAGACAAATCTGATGCATTCTTCTAGACATTAGATGTGCTCATGTGGAATTGCCCTGTCGGTTGTGTGAAGGTGTTTGAGGTGCGCATGGCGGGCAGGAACCCAGTGACCCGCTGGCTCGGTCGGCTGGTCAGAGCTCGCTACCTGCGCGTCATCTCTGTGGAGTTCAGACCCACCTTCTACCTGCGTGTGGAGATCCTCGGCTGCAGAGGAGGTGAGGAATCATAATCCTCAGGACCTAATTCCTCTTGTGTACTAGCTCATCTTTGCTTTACAGATCTAGTGAGTCGTCTTCACAACAGTGTTATTAATGAAGCAACCTTTCCTCCTGCTCTCCCAGATGAGCTGGTGACCCCCAGCAGCGTGACCACGTCTCCCTCTGGTGGTGGGACAGTGACCGTACCGCGCTGTGAGCCAGGCCTGTTTGCATGCCTGCACAGTGGAGAGTGCGTCCCCGTCTCTGTGCTTTGTGACGGTCGAGCGGACTGCAAGGACCACTCTGACGAGATCAACTGTGGTGAGGCCTGAGCCATAGTCGGTCATGTACATATTTGTTTCTCTTCTTTTGTGTCCTTTTAGTCTCCTTACATGATTAAATGATTCAAAACAATTTACATTTGACAGTTTATTTGACAATTGAGTGAAGATATCTACAGCACCTTCCTGGTCTTCCTTGTGTTCCATCTTCTTTTATCCGTGTCTGTCTTTATTTATGTCCCTGGCGCCCCAGGCCTCTACACCACCAGGTCCCAAGGTGGCCTTCCTGGCGTGGCTACCCCAGGGGTCACAGGTCAAACTGGACTCCAGAAGACGACAACCTCAAGTACAGGTAAAATGTGCTGTTGATCAAATCTACTTTCTGCTCATTGTCGTTGGCTTTTTACCAAAGTTCCCCCCCCCCCCCATTTTTGTGTGTGTCTGTTTGCAAGTCACAGTTAATGATTTCAAACATCCATCTACCCAGGGGTCACCACAGGTCAACCTGGGCTGCATCTCACCACAACCCGACATTCTGGAAAACCTGGGTTGCAAACCACAAAAGGCGAGACAGCCTTGCTGGTTCTCCTACAACACTTTATACAAAATAAACATATGCTGTAACCACTGTTTCATTTTCATTCACAGCCCTGTGGGCCGCTACAACTCCGTACAATGGCGGCCTACCCAGAGTGCTTTGCGTGGAGGGCCAGTTTGCGTGCCGGTCTTTTGGCTGTATTGACTCGGCACAGGTGTGTGACGGCAGACGGGACTGTTTGGACGGGTCAGATGAGGAAGGCTGTGGTATGCATCGACCACCTGTCAGGGGGCAGACTCTGGTGGTGATTTCCTTCCTGTCCCTCAGCACTGCGAGTGGCAATGTGAGCCCGGGTGCTACTGTACAGGGGGGAAGGTCCTGTCTGCTAACGGGACAGCCTGTGTAGAGAGAGAAGACTGTCCCTGCATGGACCTCAGCACCGGACACAGGCTGCAACCAGGGGAGACCACCGGAGCCCCGGATGGATGTAACAACTGGTCAGAATAATGGAGACATGCTACACATGCATGTTCACCACAGTTATATTTAACAGAGAAACAGCCAGAAAGAAGGGACAGAAGCATAATGATGTTGTTGTTCCAATTGGTTTCAGCACCTGTGAGGGTGGGAGGCTCAACTGCACCAGATACCCCTGTCCAGGTGAGTAGGACTAGCTGTAAGTCGTGTGTGTTAAACAACACTTAAAACTGACTGAAGGTCAAACTCACCAACACAAGAACACAATACAAATAAGAACTTGTTTTTATTTCTGACTTTATGATAAAAAGAATATCTGTGTATGAAAATAAAGTCTGGGTTTGGGAAGGCCATAGATGTATGTTGTGTGTGTGTGTTTCCAGTGTCGGGCGGCTGGTGTGACTGGTCAGAGTGGACTCCGTGCTCCAGGACCTGTGGGGCAGAGTCGGTGTCCCGCTACAGGAGCTGTGGCTGTCCTCAGCCCAAGGCCGGAGGAGTGGCCTGCCCCGGAGAACAGGAAACGCACAATGGGGTCGGAGTTCAAATCCAGAGACAACCCTGCCCTGTCATCACCTTCTGTCCAGGTATCACTGGCTCCTCAGCTAATGAAGATGGAGGAATTCACATTTGATGTCGATTCTTTATATCTACATGTCTCTGTCTTTTTATCATGTCCTGATGTCCTCTACAGGTAGACGGATATAACAATACGTACTGTCACACAACCTTAGTCTGTGTCTCTCTGTGTTTCCTGTCCTCTCTCTCCTCTAGTCCACGGTTCGTGGAGTCCGTGGTCACCGTGGTCGGAGTGCGACGGGTCGTCCGCCCGCACCAGGCAATGCAACAGTCCTCCCGCCAGGTTCGGCGGGCTGCCCTGTCTCGGAGAGGGCAGGCAGAGCCGCGGCTGCCATGACAACATCACCGTCTGCTCAGGTCAGCAGCATTAGGGATGTCAATGAATTGTGTATTCATTTTATTTTGAAAAGCACTCGTGTTTAAAGGGAGGTTGCTGGATACAAATGGAACGCAAGAGAGGCCTTACAAGAAACAAGGTGTCACCCTCAGCACTGTCTTCTCCTTGAGTTGAATCAATAAATCTGTTTATATCTGTGGAAACATACTGGACCATAACACTTCCCTCCATGTGTTGATTCTCTTCAAACCGTTCTGCAGACTGTGGTGGAGGCCAGGAAGAATGGCCTTGTGGGAAGCCCTGTCCGCGCTCCTGTTCTGATCTGCATGGTGACACAGAGTGCGTGGACTCCCCTGGGTGCAGACGGACCTGCGGTTGTCCGGGTGACATGGTTCTGCAGGACGGAGTGTGTGTGGCCCGGGAGGAGTGTCGCTGCAAATACCACAACAGCTCTGCTACTGGTTAGATCCGTCTGTGTGTTTACGTTGTTCTGGTAAACTGTGTTGGACGAAGCAGAGATTGGTCTAATCGCTAGATGTTTGTCTCTGATACAGTAATGACATTCAGCGGTCTAGATTCCAGTAATGCATCATGGGTATGGCCCGGTGGATCTGATTGGCAGTTTGCAAATCCAGGAGACGGCATCATCAGTGACTGCAGAAACTGGTACAGTACAACCGAATAGCTCTGTAACATTAAATCTGTCTATATAGTGCATCATTTATTTTAGGTGTCTTCATCTCTCTCACTTTATCTCAGTTCCTGCGAGGCCGGGGTCCTGCAGTGTCAGTCGGTCCCTGGTTGCTATGTTGACGGTGGCTGGAGCCAATGGGGGTCCTGGACTGAGTGTTCACTCTCTTGCGGAGGAGGAGTCAAGTTCAGGAGACGCCAGTGTGATAACCCGTCCCCCCCAGAGCAGTGGGAGGGGCTGCCTGGGAGTCGCTGAACAGCAGAAAGACTGCAACATACACCTGTGCACAGGTAGTCATGTCCGGCCAAGGCAGCTGACACCTTGAGTTGTTAGACTGAGACACAACTTTCAGCTTCACTGACATCTGAAAGAGGAGCTGATTTCATACATCACCCTTTAAAACAGAGTCCTTGGCAACATGTATGCAGTAGTATGGACCATAATACTAAATGAGATGTCATTGATAAAGAATCTTGTTATTTTTACGTGTTTTGTGAGTTGTTGTCACGTCTCGGTGTGTTTTTGCTTCCAGACTCGGTGGGCCCCTGGCTCCCCTGGTCTCAGTGGTCTGAGTGTTCGGTCAGCTGTGGTGGAGGACAGCAGTCCCGCTCTCGTCTCTGCAGCTCTCCACCCTGCAGCGGCCTCAGCCGCCAGAGCAAGACCTGCGACACCCAGGTCTGCCTCGGTGAGTCCTGGTTCCCTGTAGATTACAACATCTGTAGCTGTTGCATCAAAGCTATGACAACTGTAAGATCCAGGGTAACGTGGTAAAAGAAGAAGAAAAAAACGCTTTTGTGTATCTTCAATCTGCGTCTCGTCATTGTGCAGAAGTGGGCTGCCCTCCTGGCAGGTTGTACAGGGAGTGTGAACGAGGCGAAGGCTGTCCCTTCAGCTGCGCTCAGGTCAGCGGCAGAGAGGACTGCTACTCCGATGGCTGCGAGGAAGGCTGCCACTGCCCCCCTCACACCTACCAGCACCACGGTGTCTGCCTGCAGGTGGGTTCCTTCAGCATTCTGACTAATGAGTCATGACTCGTGCATCTTAACAAACGCTAACATTAAACCTCGCAACACAAAAGGACGAAAAGGTTGATGGTCAGCATACTGATTACTGATTTTAAGTCCAGAGGTACGGCAACAGAATTACAGTGATGAAATGAATGAACCATAGAAAGTCTTATTTCACATTGAAACATGTTTTTAACATGGCTCTAATGTGTGTGTTTTAGGAGTGTCCTTGTCTGGTGGACAAAGAGTTGATGGCCTCTCTGCAGAGTGTTTCTGTCACACCGGTCTCATCTCTGCTCCTCCATAACATCTCTGAGGGAGTGGAGCTTCAGTCTGGAGACACACTGCTCCACCACTGCAGCACCTGGTGAGCAGAACATCTTCCAGTCACGCAGTCCCACATACGGTCCCACACTGCCTACTACACACACTCCCCCCCCACCCTCTCTTCTGTAGCGACTGCGAGCTTGGCAGGTGGAACTGTTCCTTGGAGCATTGCCCGGTCAACGGAGGTCTGTCCCCCTGGGGCTCCTGGAGCCCCTGCTCGCTGTCCTGCGGAGGTCTGGGACTGAAGACTCGCTCCACGAGCTGCACACAGCCGGCCCCGGCCCACGGAGGGAGAAACTGCCAGGGGCCACGCCAGGAAACCACCTACTGCCAGGCCCCAGACTGCCCAGGTACAGGAGCTAGTTTAGGTAGAGTAGATAGGTACTGTATGTAATGAATGTGTATAGAGATGGAGTAACAGAATGGTGTTTGTTACAGCAAACCTCTTGCAGGTGAGGGAGATTGGATGTGCTGTGAGACTAAGTGTCTCTACATTGAATGTAATTACAGATATCATTTCATTATAAAGGGCTATTGTGTATCCTTTGTATCCATTATAAATAACAGCTTCTTGTTTGTGCACTATACTGAATGGTGGAGCTTGTCCTGATAATGAATTGTTGCTTGATGTTGGCAGTGATTGTCGGTCCTACAGAAGAAGCACTTTTACCAGGTAAAGTCTCCCTTCAAACAACGTTTAATACCAGTTAGAGTCCACTCTGTTGTTCATTTACACTTTTTACTGAATCACTTCTCTTTACTGGTCTTTGTAATGAATTTGTCTGCATGGTACATGGTATTGTTATTACGTTGATTTTAGATCCTGTCAGCTGCTTTCTTTTCCTTCACGAGACAAAGAAGTAATAATTGAAATGGCTTGTCCGTCTTTAGATGAGGATGCTGGCTTCTCTCCATGGTCATCATGGAGTCCCTGCACTAAGCCCTGCACAGATGCCCTCAGCCCGGCCACCAAGTCCCGTCAGCGACAGTGTGTCAGACCCCCCTGCTCTGGAAGCTCTGACCAGGAGAAGGCCTGTAACCTGCCCCAGTGTCCAGGTCTGACCGCTCACGCTATCTCTCAGGGTCTATGACTGCTGCCAACGGTCAAACATGAACTTCACAAACCATTAGCTCGCTTACGTTGTGATCCAGTTCTATTTAAGAAAGGAGCTCGACTACTGATACTTCAGGAGCTAATAGTAGAGCGTTGTAGTTCCCAGTTGTGGATCGAGGTGTGAACTAAACATTAAACAAGGCGCTGCTCAATAACATGACAACTTTCCAATGGCTTACATCAGACAGCAGGATGAATGATTCAGATATTAGGAGCCTGTGTGAGAGAGCACATGATGAAAGTAATGTTCAGCAATCCGCCAGTCAATTCTCTACACAAACAGTTTCACAACGTCTGTCGGTTGCTATTCGGGGCCGTTTGTGGCTTGGTTTGTCCTTTTCCCCTCAATGCTTATCTCAAAGACCACAGAACCGAGTGTTTCATCTACACTCAGCGTGACATCACAAGAGATCAGTACAGCCGGCTGTATTGTTTATTAACTTTGTTTGAGGATAATGTGAAGTTTTATTTGTACATAAGCTCTGATTCATCATGTCTAACCAGGAAGTTGGCAGCTGAAGTGTTGACTGTAACGGGTAATGTAGGACCCAGGCGCAGTACGACGGACACCAGAGGTAATTTTAACTAGAGTTTTATTTCTCACAGGAAGCAGAATCACAGAGAACAGATGGCAGGATCTCGTGGTCAGGAACGGAAGGCTGGGTGAATTACCGGGGCAGAGGCAAGGCGGGGTAGTCCAAAACAGGCAGGGTCGGTAACAGGGAATCAGTCCAAAGGGGTGTGCGGGAAAGTCTTGCATGGAAGCGGAGAACGATCTGGCAGTGAGTGTGTGTAAGGCTGGGGCTTAAATAGTGGCAGAAGCAGGGTGAGCAGGTGAGAGTAGTGAGCTTGATGAGGTGAGAGTGGCAGCCAGGTGCGCTGAATGAACTGATTAGGTGAGTGAGAGGTGGAAAGGACAGAGTAGTAGTGGCAGAGCTGTGACAGTTGACTGTAGTTTTTCTCAGAACAGAGGTATTATACCCTGTTTGACTGTGAGGAGATGATACATGAATAACATTCTCATGGTTAAGCCATTATTCTGGCTTCAACTAGAACGTATGCCTCAACTCAATGAACAGCTGATGTGAACAACAGAGTGGACTCTAACTGGTATTAAACGTTGTTTGAAGGGAGACTTTACCTGGTAAAAGTGCTTCTTCGGGTATCTGGTGCAGTTGAGCCTCCCACCCTCACAGGTGCTGAAACAAAGAGGAACAACAACATCATTATGCTTCTGTCCCTTCTTTCTGGCTGTTTCTCTGTTAAATATAACTGTGGTGAACATGCATGTGTAGCATGTCTCCATTATTCTGACCAGTTGTTACATCCATCCGGGGCTTCGGTGGTCTCCCCTGGTTGCAGCCTGTGTCCGGTGCTGAGGTCCATGCAGGGACAGTCTTCTCTCTCTACACAGGCTGTCCCGTTAGCAGACAGGACCTTCCCCCTGTACAGTAGCACCCGGGCTCACATTGCCATAGTGTTTCCGCATCTAACACTGTGTCACATGCGAAAATCCGCCAATCAGAAGGCTTTGTAAGGTTCAAGTGAAGTCTGTAAAAATGAAAATCAGACGAGGAAAACCCCTGTTTTACAGGTTTATATGAGGCCCAGGCTCAAAGAATGATGCCAAACTGCTTTATTAGATAGATTGAACACTATTAGTGATAAAAGAAGTGAAATATATAGTTATATAGTATATAAAATTACAATAAAACAGCTGAAAGTGCTGCTTCCAAAATCAGAATTGACGCCGGCTGACCTTGGCTGACCTGTAGAAAAACATTGATACCGCTGGCCTGCTTCACTTTATCAAAGCCATTTTTTAGAGAGACTCCTGCCATGTTGTGCTATGACTTGTGAGGGGTGATTTGGGTGTATCTGCAAAAAAGAATGTAATTCTTTTCAGGCGAACCTGAAAATGTTCAATGTGAGCTGTGTGTTATGTTCATTCAGCAATAACCAGTAACATAAACACTGATATGTACACATATTAACACATCTCACACATTTTAGTGTCATTATAAAATGTAAATGATTCAAATAGACCTTGTAGTTGGAGAGATAAGTCCCTTTGAGTATGGGGAAACTATTTTCGAGCAGAGGCCTAAAAATGGGGCTAGGTAGGAAAAGGTTCAAGCTGCCCCAAAAAAAAGACAAAACAAATGAATTATTATGGCTTTTACAGAAGAGTAGTAACATGTACTCCAGAGGGAATGGCAGCAATAAAACACTGTACAAAAAATAACTTCAAGTATGACGCATGTAGATCTGGAGATGCATGGATTTGCATTTAGCTGCGTTCTCCTCAATGTCAGTGAACGCACCGTGTACATTGGAAGGGGATTTAAAGATCAACTCAAACTGTGTGTGTGTGTGTGTGTGTGAGAACACTGACGTCTGTCCTGACAACACACCTAACCCCCTCGTGGGTCGGGGTCCTCTACAGCGTGGTGAGCTCCATGAGTCTCCCGGCGAAGACGGCGAGCGTCCCGATGATGCACACGGCCATGAACACACAGAGCAGGATGTGGTCCAGAACCATGGCCACGAACTTCCACTCCTCTGAGACATATGAGACTTGTTGTGTTTCTGGTCCCCATTTGTTGGTCTGGTTACCAAGGTACATGAAAAAAATCTTATAATTAATTACATTTGAATTAAATTTAATGGAAATGTAAAGGAATATTTTGACATTTGGGAAAATTAGCTTTTTGGCAGAGAGACGAGACGATTGATACGAGTCTCTGTGTCTGTACAGTGAATGTGAGGCTGGAGACAGCAGCCGGTTAGCTTAGCTTAGCACAAAGACTGAAAACGGAGGTAAACAGCTAGCCTGGCTCCGCCCAAAGGCTCTCTTATTGACACGTCATGTCTTGTTTGTTTAATCCGAACAAGACAGAACGTGTTAATAAGAGAGTCTTGGGATTGCTTTATGAATTGTGTAACCACTTGTTTCCATTGTCTTACATTGTTCGATTCCTCGCCTGATGTCATGGTCTCAGCGATGTACTTCACCCCTTCAATGGCGCTGCGAACATCCGAGTTTTTGGTGATGGGAGACTGGTAGGTGACACTGGTGGGGGTGGGGTTACCTGCAGGGGAGAGACAGGTCATACTTCTGGTAATACATATTCATTATAAACATAACAGTACAACGCAGAGAGAAACGGCCTTGCCGGAGATGTCGGAGATGTCCATGTCGGTGGGGAACGACCTCTTCTGCCGGATCTCCTGACTGGGACGCTTCATCGTCGAGAAGAACATCAAGTTGGGAATGGTTTCGATGAAGACCTGAGACACAAACAGATGCATTCTTTTTATTCAGTCACACACACACAACACTTTCTTAAATCATCGCGGGTGTAAACCTTGCGTATCCAGGGGGGCATGGTGTGCGTGCTGGGCGAGCGGTGGTGCGTGTTGATGACGATGACGGTGATGATGATGGAGGCGATGACGAACACCATCGTGAAGAGCATGTACTTCCCGATGAGAGGCACGGCGCTGGAGGTGGAGAGGATCAGCTCCACGATGACCAGCAGGAAGACGGTCAGAGACAGCAGGACGGAGATGGAGAGAGTCATCTTTTCACCTGTAGAGAGACAGGGAGACGGACACAGAGACAGACATTCAGGCTACTTTTAAACAGCTCTTATAGTGGAAATAGTGGCAAGTTATGGCTCTACAGGCCAACTGATGAACAAACTTGTGTTTTATTTATGCTCTAATGTTACAGAATAGCAAGCTCATGTAGTACAAGCACATCCCAGTGGATTTCATGTATTTTCCATGTATGAAAGTGTCCCCAAAATGGTGACTTCATGAGCTTTTCCTCAGTTTCCACATTCATAATACTTACCTGATATGTGCCACACATGTGAACAAGTAAACATGTCACTTACAAACGCTCATAACCTACTTTATTTAGTCACACACGTCAAGGTTTCTGTCTACGTCTGCGTACCGGAGTCGGTGGGCAGGTAGAAGACCAGTCCGGTGAGGAACGAGAACAGCATGCAGGGAATGATGACGTTGACGATGAAGTAGAGAGGCAGACGCAGCATCAGGAAGTGGTAGGTGATGTGGAGGTACGGTGTAGTAAACCCAGTGTTTCCAGCTCCGGTAGTCCTTTAGCACCCATTCACCAGACTCCATGAAGTTGCTGAGGTCAGGCCGATCATTGTCCTAGAAGACAGAGGAGTATAGGAGGTAATGCACTGCAGTAGAAAAGGGCCTTAAAGGTGAAGATATTCAGGGGTTACATGCTGTAAACTACAGTTTTATGACAGGAGTCATAGGATACTAAATCTGTAGTATTTGAAACCACAGACACAAGCTTTCACACTGACATGTCAACATAACCCTGTGAATATATATATATACATTATATATAAGTCACACTCACTGGGTTGATGACGACCAGCAGTCCGTCGTACGTCCAGGTGCCCAGCTTCATGCTGCAGTTCTGCAGGTCCAACGGGAAATGGAGGACGATGATCTCGCAGTAGCTCTTAAAGATGGCCGGAGGGTTCCACGTTATCATCCCAGTGTGCTCCAACAGGACTTTGGTTTCGTGGATGATGGCAAAGTCTTCGTCAGCGCTGAGGAAGAGGAAGACGGGGACAAAGGGAGAGTGTGAGAGAAGCATGCGATGCATTTGGACGTATAGGTGTGTGTGAGTTTGAGTAGTGTGTGTTTACTTGTTGTACAGCACCAGGTCTGGTTTCCATATGTCGGGTGAAGGGACTCTGATCTTCCTGATGCCTCCGTACTCATCTGGATTCCAATTCAGGTTCACATCGAGCCATTGCTGGGGTGAAAATCAGGGAAACTTGAGATCATTTTGTCTACTAGTGCAGTGTTTTTCAACCTTTTCTGAGCCGCGGCACACTTTTTACATTAAAAAGATCCCGCGGCACACCAACAACCAAAAACGTTACAAAATGACACCTTTTAGCATAATACAGTATATATACCAGGGGTGTCAAACTCAATCTCAGAGAGGGCCAAAACTAAAAATTGTGACTACGTTGAGGGCCAAATAGAGTCACCATTTAATAAACAGGATAGAAGGGATATTGGACAAAGTGCAAAAAGAAATAGGCTACATTATTATATGTGCCAGAGCCAGATGTTTGGCATCTTCTCTTGGCTGCCAGTTCATTAATATCTGGGGTTAGGTTCTGTGGAAACCCTCAAGATGGAGTGAAGGTGTGCATCAGTGAGACGACTCCTGTGTGGGTCTGTGTTCATCTTCATCACAGAGAACAGCTGCTCACACAGGTATGTGCTTCCAAACATGCAGAGCGTTTGAGCAGCATGTAGGCGGAGTTAAGGCATCGTTTTGGGATGAAGCTTGGAAACTGTGCAGCGCCCTCAGAGTCATACTTTGCGTGTCATTACACTGGAGGTCTATCAGCTCCACGGGTGCTCTTTCCACGTCAACTGCAAAAGGATTGCTGAGCAGTTCAAATAAAAATTTCTGAGCTGCAAAGTCGGCAAATCGCAGAGTGAACTTTGTGCCAAGTGCACCCAGTTTATCAGCACAATGCTCAGTCGGGAACACAGCGGTGGAGACTTTTACTGCATCACACATGTCTGTGATCACACGTCCCCGTCCCTGAAGCTGGAGGTTTAGCGCAGTGAGATGCTTCGTTATGTTGAACATAAAGCCAGCTCACATCGCCACTTGTCGTCCCGGAGCTCTGTGGTGTGGCGGGCCAGTTATGATAAACATCTGATATTTTCTGTCGGGCCGTTGTACCGAGGGCCGGATATATGCTGACAATGTAATGACAAGTCTCTAAATGTGTTGATCCTTACTAGGCTTTTCATCTGGGTTATGTTGTCCAGGGCCCATTTTTCCTTTTCAAATATTTCTCCATCTGTTCATCTCGTCACCTCAACCTCTCCCATCATTTCATTCTACTGTCCTAAATTAACACGGTCATTACTGCGCTACCTACTGCCACCCACTGGCATGGAAGAGTATTATTACTTAGTCAGACACTATATTGCAGCTCAGACGCTCAACAATGGCAAAGTATTTGCAACAACTAAATAATGTTTTTTTTGACTCATTAAGTGAAATTGGACATTTTCCCACGGCACACCTGATGATCTCTCACGGCACACTGGTGCGGCACAGCGGTTGAGAATCACTACTATAGAAGAGAGGCCCGAGGTCCTCTAGGTAGACTTTGCAGATTAAAGTAAATGGGGACGATATTGGGGTTTCTACTGTGTTCATTTGTCTATCGTGTCGTTTTCATGAATAATATGAATGGCTCGTGCTCTAGCGCTGCAGCGTTGCTGGGTAATTACATTGATTCTGACTTATCCGTTAATGACGAAGCATCCCGTCATCGCGGGGTTGTTTCAGACATTTGATTTGCTGTTTGAATCAGTAGGGAACAGCTAACTGCTGTTGTTTCCCCGCTAAGCTAGTTTAGCTTAGCCTCCCTGAACACACGCGGGGCCTCAGCTGTTTTTTGTTATTGTTCCGGGTTCAAAAGGTCGTTGTCTGTTACGTGAGCGTAGTCCACCGAAAACATTATATTTCCCACAATTTAAGCTTCTGCATTTTCCAAATGCACTAGTATTATTCAAACGTATTGTTCGGTTCGTAAGCCTCGTACCGAACGATTTAATACGAATACGTATATTATTACACCCCTAGAAACAAATAACCATAGCTGTGGCGTCATAATGAGATTATTAGGAGATGGCTCAAGTGTATAGGACAGCACAGAAGGCCCAGGTATAAGATGCACGGACCGCCACTGCCAAAGAGACATAAACTGACTACAAAGAGACTCAAAACAACAACAAATTGTTACAAAATGACTACAAAGAGACATAATGCAACTACAGAGAGACTCCAAACAACCACAAAAGCTTTAAAACGACTCCAAAGAGACGTGTGAAACGAAACGTAAACCTATAAAGAGACTTAAACAAGTTAAAAGAAAACCACAAACAGATGTAAAACGACTACATAGAGACGTGAACCAACTACAAAGACACTCAAACAACAACAAAAGCTTTAAAACAACCACAACGAAACATAAAACAACCACAAGGACACTTAAAACTACTACAAATATACATAAAACGACTAGAAAAAGACTAAAACAACCACAAGGACACTTAAAACTACTACAAATATACATAAAACGACTAGAAAAAGACTAAAACAACCACAAGGACACTTAAAACTACTACAAATATACATAAAACGACTAGAAAAAGACTAAAACAACCACAAACGTTTTACAATGACTACAAAGAGATGTAAAACAACCACAAAGAGACATAAACCTACAATAAAGAGACTCACAACAACATACGTTTTAAAACATCTACAGAGAGACTCAAAACAACAACACAAGTTTTTAAAACAACCACAAAGAAGTAAAAAATAATTACAAAGATGTAAAACAACCACAAAAGTTTTAAAACGACTCCAAAGAGACGTGTGAAACGTGAAACAACTACAACAAAACGTAAACCTATAAAGAGACATAAACAACCACACAAGTTAAAAGAAAACCACAAACAGATGTAAAACGACTACATAGAGACGTGAACCACAAAAAAACAAAGGTTTTAAAACAACTATAAAGAGAATCAAACTCTTTCCTATATTTCTATTTCTCTAGCTCTATAGATCTATAGTTCTATGGTTCTATACCACTTCCATGAGCCCACATGCTGTACAGGACAATAACTAAACAGACCAAAGAGAACCAAGACACCAGAGTGAAGACGTGTCTGATACACTGGTCACACTGGAAACATGGTGCACAGAAGAAGCTGATGTGACAGAGACTCTTCTCTGTAAAACTAAAGACAGATAAGCCATCAGTAAAGCTCCACCTCTTCCTGTACGCAGACCGAGGACAGCACACAGACACTCAGACGGGCAGAGAGACGGGAGAGAGACGGCAGAGAGACGGGAGAGAGACGGGAGAGAGACGGGAGAGAGACGGGAGAGAGACGGGAGAGAGACGGCAGAGAGACGGCAGAGAGACGGCAGAGAGACGGCAGAGAGACGGGAGAGAGACGGGAGAGAGACGGGAGAGAGACGGCAGAGAGACGGCAGAGAGACGGGAGAGAGACGGGAGAGAGACGGGAGAGAGACGGGAGAGAGACGGCAGAGAGACGGCAGAGAGACGGGAGAGAGACGGCAGAGAGACGGGAGAGAGACGGCAGAGAGACGGGAGAGAGACGGGAGAGAGACGGGAGAGAGACGGCAGAGAGACGGGAGAGAGACGGGAGAGAGACGGCAGAGAGACGGCAGAGAGACGGCAGAGAGACGGGAGAGAGACGGGAGAGAGACGGGAGAGAGACGGCAGAGAGACGGCAGAGAGACGGGAGAGAGACGGGAGAGAGACGGGAGAGAGACGGGAGAGAGACGGCAGAGAGACGGCAGAGAGACGGGAGAGAGACGGCAGAGAGACGGGAGAGAGACGGCAGAGAGACGGGAGAGAGACGGGAGAGAGACGGGAGAGAGACGGCAGAGAGACGGGAGAGAGACGGGAGAGAGACGGCAGAGAGACGGCAGAGAGACGGCAGAGAGACGGGAGAGAGACGGGAGAGAGACGGCAGAGAGACGGCAGAGAGACGGCAGAGAGACGGCAGAGAGACGGCAGAGAGACGGCAGAGAGACGGCAGAGAGACGGGAGAGAGACAGCAGAGAGACGGCAGAGAGACGGCAGAGAGACGGGAGAGAGACGGGAGAGAGACGGTCTACCTGGACGTCATGGATCACCTGTTGATGCTGCTGCTGCTGTTGTGGAGCTCAGGTAGGACTCTGATTTAGAGATGATGTGTTTTATTTAAATATTTCTGTTATATCTTTAAATCAGAGAACACACACACACACACACAGACACACACACGCACACAAACACATACACACACACACACACATATACAGACACATACATACATACACACACATACACACAAACACACACACACAAATACACCTATTTTTATGATCAAACCAAATATGACAACCTTTTTTTGTTTTCATTTAAAATAAAAAATAATTATATATATATATATATATATATATATATATATATATATATATATATATATATATATATATATATATACAGACATTAATTTAACATATACATCCCGTGACGTGCGGTGAGGTTCGTGGCTGGTGAGGCACTGACTCTTTCAGAGTCAGATTTACAACTATATGAACCCAATAGAGCAGCTTAAATCATTCAATTGGCAGCTTGCACATTGACTACTGGTTGTTTTTCATATTTCATATCAGCATTCTTTACACACACATGGGTAAGGTACATATTTGATTCCACCGGGAGCGTGTGCGCCGGCTGCACAGTGTTTTATTTTGAAAACTTACCGGAAGCTCTATCCCTTTTCGGTGTCTGACTTCCTGTCTAGGTCGACCTGCTCTGTGCAGCTTGACGTGACTTCAGCGCGGGTCCGTCAAAAGTAGACTCTCGCGCGCCCCCTTCATTGAGGCGGAGGTACTGTTTGCCTCCCCTCGTGCTCTTTCTCTGCGGGTTCTTTCAGATCAGCAAGACTAAATAGGTTCCACACATACGTGAAATACATGACCTATTCTATGGAAAGAAAGGACAGACTGTGTAATAAAAGTGTCTACAAATATTACAGTGGTGACAAACAATGAGAAAGCAAAAGGCACGCGCTCAACCCAGTTAGTGAGGGATTGCACAATCAGAGGGAGGAACAGCTCACGTGTCTCCTCTGTTTGAACAGGACGTGCCCAAATTCAGCGATGTTGCTTATAAAAATGCTTGAAATTATTGGAATCATACAGAAATTACATTTATAACACAGATCAGTAGAGAAATGTTAATTTTTATTTTATTTTATCATTATGTTTTTTAATTTTCATGATGGCAGGTGAGGCTCTGCCTCCAGTGACCGCACGTCCCTGATACATACACATGTATTACAAAAATTATGGTAATAAAGTGACACTTAATATAATTAAATAGATTTTAAGTTCTTGAAATTTGATAAAAAAATATTGAATAAATTCACAAAATTTAAACAAAAATAATAAGTTTATCCAAATCAATTTCTCAAACAAAACTGATTTATATTTACTAAGGATCTGTGCAAAAGTAATTTTGATTAACTCAATATCTGAGTGAACTTGGTTTGTATTTACTAATCCTCTGAGGGAAATTGATGGTGGTGTGTTGGAAACGTTTGGATGTGAGCTGCTGTCTTCTTAACTTTGGACATTTCTCTTTTTTTAGCCCCTCCCCTCAGGATGCTCTGCCTTCTGAGGGAAGGGGCTACATAAGAATTACAAATGTAATTAAAAATTAAACAAATTATCACACTTTTTTCTTGTTTTTGTCGTATTGTTTATAACAAATATTACATTTTAATCTACTCTTGTGTGATTGGCTGAAAAAGAGGGAGGCGTCTAAAAAACAGTCCTGTTTTTAAATGCAGGTTCAACTGTCTGAATATAAATGTAACAACATCCAAATAAGTTTTAGATGAAGATTGCAAATACATTTAAAAACAAATATTTGTGTATTTGTTTTACATTTACTCAAAACAACTAATATGTGTCTATTTCTCCAGAACTCCAGGCTGAAGGAAATCACACATCAACAGGTAAATAGAGAAAGAAAAGAGAAATGAAGAACCAGTGAAGCAGAATCAGCAGTCAAGTTTTAGTTTGATCTTTTATTAATTAAATTAATTTCTTTACTGACGACTCTCTTGTTTCTGTTCAGAAGCTGTCAGGTTGGTGGGAGGAGACAGTCGCTGTGCAGGAACACTGGAGATGAAACATGAAGTAGATTACTATTACTCTGACTGGACCCTGAAGGAAGCAGCTGTTGCCTGTAGAGATCTGGACTGTGGCTCTGCTGTTTCTAACAGACAGAGAATAGAGTCCTCAATGAGACCTGTGTGGAGGATCAACTCTCGCTGTGTTTACTCTGGATCTGATCTGAGAGAGTGTTTAACTTCAGGTTCCTCTTCCTCCATCCTGGATCTCACCTGCTCAGGTAAGCCCATCAGTGACATCATCTCTGACAGTAATGTATCCAGGTTGACACACACACACACACACACACACACACACACACACACACACACACACACACACACAGAATGTCAGCAGACTTGTCTGATGATCTGCTGCCTCAGTAAATCAGGTGCTGAATGCACCAAGATATCTTTATATGAAAGCTCCATGTCTGCTGCTTCAGGAGTCCTCTGGGCCGACCACCAACCAGCCTGAGAGGACTCCTCCTTCAGCTCCACAGCTTTCTTATTCACTGGTTTCCACCAGCAGCTTCTTTGGTTTCCACCATAACAGGCACCAATGACCTACTGGACACAACTTTGATGAGCTCAGCTCAGCCGGGGGCTCGTCAGTATCTCCACACCGTCCTTCACCCTGGACACTCCTTAAGGAGAGAGTCCAGCCCCATCTCTTTACATTTTAGGGATCATTTTATGAACAGATTTATATTCTGGGTCGCAGATCTTCTCAGAAAAAAATAAGACAGAATGTTATTTAGTGTCTGGTGCAGTGGCGGCTGGCCAATAGAGGGCCATGGGGCGTGGCCCCTCCATGAGCCACAAACAAAATTAGAATAACAATAAATTATACAAATTGTCAATATTTGTGTTTTTGAAACATGGAATGTACCCAGTAATATTTGTAAATTATGATATCTGAACAAAATATATGCTGTCTGCTCGTCCTCTCCGCCTGTCTGCTCGTCTCAGCAGCGCTGGGCCATCGAGAAATGTCCCACAGGAGGCGGGTCTATGAAGCAGTTTAGCCAATTGCTGATTCAGACATAAATGAGTGACATACAATTTAGCCAATCAGCGTCCTCAAATAGATTCAGCTCGGGGCGCGCGTCCTCATCAGGAGAAGTCTCTACAGGCGAGCGCGAGCACTACTCCTCCAAGACCCGTTTGAGAACTTTGAGGAGATTCTGCAGAGCTGATCCCAGATCAGCCTGACCTCACAATCAGACAGCAGACTAGCAGGAAAGAGAAGCAGTACATGAAGCTTCTCTACTAGCTGTACACCAGACAGGTTTGACTAGCTGGATGACGTCATGATAATAACTTATTTATCTTTTTAAAACAACGGGGACAGAACCAGCATGGACAGTTAGGGAGTGAGGGAGGAGGAGGTAAGGAGACATGAGAACACCAGGGTAGGGAGTGAGGGAGGAGGAGGTAAGGAGACACGAGAACACCAGGGTAGGGAGTGAGGGAGGAGGAGGTAAGGAGACACGAGAACACCAGGGTAGGGAGTGAGGGAGGAGGAGGTAAGGAGACACGAGAACACCAGGGTAGGGAGTGAGGGAGGAGGAGGTAAGGAGACATGAGAACACCAGGGTATGGAGTGAGGGATGAGGAGGTAAGGAGACACGAGAACACCAGGGTAGGGAGTGAGGGATGAGGAGGTAAGGAGACATGAGAACACCAGGGTATGGAGTGGGGGATGAGGAGGTAAGGAGACACGAGAACACCAGGGTAGGGAGTGAGGGATGAGGAGGTAAGGAGACATGAGAACACCAGGGTATGGAGTGGGGGATGAGGAGGTAAGGAGACACGAGAACACCAGGGTAGGGAGTGAGGGATGAGGAGGTAAGGAGACATGAGAACACCAGGGTATGGAGTGGGGGATGAGGAGGTAAGGAGACACGAGAACACCAGGGTAGGGAGTGAGGGATGAGGAGGTAAGGAGACACGAGAACACCAGGGTAGGGAGTGAGGGATGAGGAGGTAAGGAGACACGAGAACACCAGGGTAGGGAGTGAGGGATGAGGAGGTAAGGAGACACGAGAACACCAGGGTATGGAGTGAGGGATGAGGAGGTAAGGAGACACGAGAACACCAGGGTAGGGAGTGAGGGATGAGGAGGTAAGGAGACACGAGAACACCAGGGTAGGGAGTGAGGGATGAGGAGGTAAGGAGACACGAGAACACCAGGGTAGGGAGTGAGGGATGAGGAGGTAAGGAGACACGAGAACACCAGGGTAGGGAGTGTTTTCTAATAAACTCACAAAATGGCCAAAATAATAATAAATGGAGAAACTAAAACTTGCATTCAATTACCTTTTTGGCCACCTGGGGGCAGTGGAAACAAGCTGCAAACACACGTTTTTCATGTTGTACATGTGATCTTACAGGCAGACTTCTTATCAAGTGAGAAGTGACTCGACTATAGAATACCATTGCAGTGGTAAAAACAAAGAGTGCCAAATAAGAACATAAAGTCGGGCATACAGTTTGCAATTGCTAACAAATAACTCTGTCTCATATCCCAAGCTCTAAAAACTAAATCTGTCACACAAACCTCAAGTCTTTTATAATCATCTGACCCCAAAAAAAGACACATTTCACTACAGATCATGTCCCTCGAATAATTGTATAATGAGAAATAAAACATTAAATGAATTTCGAAACTATGACACTCAGTCACATCAGCGTGTGTCAATTTCTGCTCATTACATGCACACACTGCTTTAGGCAAAAAAACAACTTGGTTATGTTGAGGAAAAGCTTGTGGTTTGGGTTGAAATAAATATGTTTCTTTCATAGATAGGCGTAGATAGATAGTAGGTGTCATTACGTTCACGACATAGTAACATTATGTAACCTACGCTACGTTACGTACAAGACGTAGTAATGTTACGTAACCTAGACTACGTTACGTATATAACATAGTAACGTTACATAACCTCCGTAATATAGCTAAGTAGACTACATTACACATGCGACGTAGTAACGTTACGTAACCTAGACTACGTTACGTATATAACATAGTAACGTTACATAACCTCCGTAATATAGCTAAGTAGACTACATTACACATGCGACGTAGTAACGTTACGTAAACTAGACTACGTTACGTATATAACATAGTAACGTTACATAACCTCCGTAATATAGCTAAGTAGACTACATTACACATGCGACGTAGTAACGTTACGTAACCTAGACTACGTTACGTATATAACATAGTAACGTTACATAACCTCCGTAATATAGCTAAGTAGACTACATTACACATGCGACGTAGTAACGTTACGTAACCTAGACTACGTTACGTATATAACATAGTAACGTTACATAACCTCCGTAATATAGCTAAGTAGACTACATTACACATGCGACGTAGTAACGTTACGTAACCTAGACTACGTTACGTACGTGACGTAGTCAACGTCATGTAAGCGACATAGTAACGTTACGTCACTTAGAATAAGTCAACGTTGACTTTTGGTTCAACGCGGGACAACAGCGATCTCCTGGGTGTAAGTCCTGTGTTTGTCATCCATCCACTATCCAACTGGACATCCGCCCTCTGCTGACTTCACGGCTCTTTATACTACGTGACCTCACTTCCTCCTTTACTCCTAGCATAACTACGGTCATGTTAAACGACATAGTTTGAGGTATCACACACTCACAATCACAGATCGTAGGTCTTACCATTGACTTTAAGTTGCCTTTCAAAATAAAAGTCACTCACATGATAATTGTGATTACACAGCCTTGTAACGACTTCACAGCATCTGTGGCATAATTCAATGCACAACGCATATCCTCACAGGTGTAACAGTCGAATTATAACTGTGTGTTTAATTCTTTATCTCACAAACCCATTGGTTCAGGATTCTGTAGGCTTTTGCTTTCATCTGGTGGCATTACAGAGAAACAATAAAGGAAACAACAAGCTCTTTCACACACACACACACACTCTCACATGTTTCCAGGTGACACCGACTGGACTCGCACTGGATCAATCTGTCACCATTTGTCACTGACCGCTCTCCACTCTACCGTGAATGTGCGCTGTGTGTGTGTACGGGTGTGTTTTAGTCTCCAGCGCTGTAAAAGGACCTTTGACAGGTGTATTGAGGACACGGTCCCCATTCATACACGACTGCCTCCAGTAAAAGCCTGATTGTTACCTGTCTGTACAAGAAACAGCTCGGAAAAGACGGAGGGACAAAGGAGTGCGACGGCAAAAAGAGACGGGAAAGCTCTGCAGTGAAGATGCGGAGGAGAGAGAAAGTGGAGTAAAATCAAATTGAATAAAACAAACGAGGCAATACCAAACCAATAGAGGTGGAAAACAAGAAAAGGGGAGATGGTGCGCACAGAAGCTGAAGAGGAAGTGGCGTTTGAATTATTTTGCCTGGAAAAATACGGCCCTGCATAGGTGGTATAGGTGTTAAAGGAAAGAAGATGATTAACTACATCACAGATTCAGTTTTTATACGGCCGATACATCTCTGCCTCGCTCACAGCACAGTCCCGCACTTATGGAATGTGCCTAATCCATAACCATAACGCCGGCGTGGCAGCATGGACTTATATATCAAGGCATTTTGCTCAGTATGATAATGCTCATTGGAGCTCACATATCATCAGGTCCACCGATCGCATGCAGATAAACAGATGTTCGTGTCACATCTCTGGTATTTTACAAAATATGAGCCACGCGGAAACTCATTGAAATGATTTCTTTATTGGCATCCTTATCCTCTTATCATAAATCACAAGCTTGTTAATTTCTAATTTGTGCAAATGGCATGTGTGTTAAAAAATGTAAACACTAATTAACCATGCGATGATAAATGAGAGGACGGCTCGCTTCTCTTCTCTTCTCAGCTGTTATACAACATCACAAATGTAGACCCGGCAGCTTTGTTCTGCGTTTTCATTCAGAACAGTTCTAATGAGGACAAACGGCTCCCCGGTTGAGCCACAATGGCTCCGCCGACTCTGAAAAAGAACTAAAATGGCTGAATGGAAATGAGAGGGGCAGAAGAGGTCAGCCCTCTGCATCAATTCTCATATTGCCACACACACACACACACACACACACACACGCGCACAAATGACTATTGCACATTGAGGTGGCATGGACGCATAACGGTGACAGCAGCCATCTCTCTAACCATCCCTCTCCTCTAATATCATCATTTGAATCTCTCTCTCTCTCTCTCTGTCTCTCTCTCTCTCTCTCTCTCTCTCTCTCTCTCTCTCTCTCTCTCTCTCTCATCTCTTAACATTATCATCTGAATAGCCAGCACGTGATGGGATGTTGGACCGGGGATCAAATTGAGAAAATGTATTAGGAAAAGTGGAATAACTGACCGGCAATCGGATTAGCATATCCCTGTCAAAGGCAGGCAAATGGTAATTTATTTATTCATCATTTTATTTATTTTGCTGTTACACAAGATTGATAAGACAGATAATTTACAGACTATATAGCAACGAGCTATTTCATATATATATATATATATATGTGGCAATATGTCATTGTCGTGTTGCTAATTACCAAATGGGACCAATTTCTTTGCCCATTTCTAAGAGTTTTAGTCGAGTGTATTGTGAAGCAGCACTAGCTACAAGCATTGCTCATGTTTCTCAAAATGTCCCTGAACTGCATTTCCTCATTGCCCGAAGAGAGCCGTATGTCCTATTACGTCATATGCGAGGGATGGTAGAGACCGGAAAGGTTTTCATTTGTTTGCGTCATTGACATCATCACTTCACTGGACAACGGCTGGCTCAAGTTGTGTGAGGGTTAGATATCCTGTGCATTGATATTAAAGCAATGAACCCGCCTTTAGCTGACATGGGGCATCAATGTGTGTTTGGTTTGCAGAAACTGTAGGCTCAGCGTAGTGATTAATAAGGCCTTGTTATTAGTATCGAAGGTGTTATTTGTTTAAAAACAGCTCCCATGATGATTGACACACAGCAGTTTACATATTTGTAGCTTCCACTGAGGACAAGGAGGTCACGTGATTGTGTTTTTTCTCAGAATTTGGGTGATTTTTGCAACCATGACATAACAACTATAACATGCTTGGTATTACTAGACTCAGATTCTGTAATTCTCCACCAATATTTTATTCCTGGAAGTGTGGTGAGTGCTTTCGAAACAAAGTGCGGATCATACGTTGGGACATGTTGCTTTCATTTAGCTTGTCTTAGTTTCAGTTTAGTTGAGATTACTGAATATGATAAATACAAACAACAATGTTTTTTCTCTGTCAGTAACTATAGAGAAATTCTAGACAAAGTTTTTTTGGCTGCTTTGAGATTTAGTTCATGTTTAATTATTTTCTAGGGACAGTTTACTCAATAAATAAAATATGAAACAACGTGTTAATCAAGATACCAATGTAGTAACACAAAATATGACAGATTTTTCTTTGTCGTATTACATTTACTGTTTTTTGTATCTCTTCTCCAGCTTTGATGGAGTTTCTTATTTATTGTATTATCCTGGTGAAACAGCGCCCCCCCTCGAGTGGTGGAAGGTGGGATTGCACTGCTACAGGTACAGAGGAGCTCACGTGCATTCTTCGGG
>JAVDOI010000306.1:0-108943 GCA_032191485.1 Leptoclinus maculatus
CTGTTCACTGTAATGACCACAGCCAGAGTAGATTATCATTTTAATTTAAATAATATAACTTGGATTGAATGCATATTAATTGCAAATAGAAGATTAGGCCACTATTCTAACAGCTGTACAGTAACAGTAGAAGTTAATATGAAGACATACAGTAACAGTAGAAGTTAATATGAAGACATACAGTAACAGTAGAAGTTAATATGAAGACATACAGTAACAGTAGAAGTTAATATGAAGACATACAGTAACAGGGTTCAATGAAAACTAATCACAAGCTAACTAGCCAGCTGTTCAACTGGAGCTGAAATAGTGATAAATAACTGAATAATAAATGATTCTTTTGCTTAAAGAGTAAATATGGTCTTATCACTAAATGTTATTCTCAGAGTACACCAGAGGTGCTACATTTTAAAGATCATATTTAAAAATGAAAATTCATGCCACCAGCACCCCCCCCCCCCCCCCCTAGAAATGGTTGTGTTGATAATGTTCCTCCCCCTTTTCAGCATTTGTCAGTCTCATGGCCTGCTCTCCTCTCTCTCTCTCTCTCTCTCTCCCCCCCTCTCCCCCCTCCCTCTCTCTCTACTCTCTCTCTCTCTCTCTCTCTCTCTCTCTCTCTCTCTCTCTCTCTCTCCTCTCTCTCTCTCTCTCTCTCTCTCTCTCCCTCTCTCTCTCTCTCTCTCCTCTCTCTCTCTCTCTCCTCTCTCTCTCTCTCTCTCTCCCTCTGTTGACAGTGTTAAATATGCGCTTGGGAGCATCATTCTAAATTCACCACGTAATTCTATTTAGCCCGCCGGTCCCCGATGGCTTTAAATACACAGACTCAGTCCCCTTGCTCTTCCTCGCCTCCCTTCCTATTTTCCTCCTCCTCCTCCCCCCTTTTATCTTTTGCATACACTCAAATTAAGTATTGCGTCTTCTTCTTGGCCACCTTGGTAGCTTGCTTGTTTATTTCCCCTCCATGTCTTCTGTCTCTTCAAATTTCCTGCTGCTTTAAATGGCTCTTTTCTCTCTCTTCATATATCTTTTTGCACGTTTACATCAGTCTTTTTTTTTCTTCCTCCCTCCTCTCTGCTCCGGCCGTCGAGGTGGTTAGTGTTCGTCAGCCTGTCTCTGGTGGCAGCAGCAGGAAGTGGGCTGAATAATGAGATTACCTTCACCGCTGTGGAGGGAGGCAGCTCCAGAGCAGCAGCACACATGCCAACATCCCACCACCTATCATTGTCCCCAGACACACACACACACACACACACACACACACACACACACACACCACACACACACACACACACACACACACATGCACAAGTGTGTGAGTGTACAGACACAAACCTGAATAATAATAATAAAAAAAAAGAATCCAGACACATGCAGGGAAGGATGTCTTAGGCGACAGGAACCACTATGTGCATGTTGTGCGCTTGCGTGTATACAGCCGTGCGATGCACGCTTACACAAACACAGGCACCACACACTGCATGTAAAAAAGGACATGTTAAGTAATAGACTCAAGCCTACAGACACACTCATAAATATGTATAGCAGATGCACGCATGCTTTAGTAGGTGTTAGCACACACAGACACACACAAGGAGCCGAGCAGAGTGCAGCAGGATGGAGGTGAATGTACTCATCACTCTGCCACCAGAGAGGCTCATTTTGTGCTTTCTGAATAGAGTCGAGGAATCTATTACCAGCGGAGAGCAGGAAAGAACAGCAGATTCATACTCAGAGGGAGAAAGAGAGGACACGATGTCTCACGAGCGATCCTCCGCCACCCTCCCCTGCTTGCTAAAATAATTGCTTTAAGCATTTAAAAAATTAAATACAGGCTATTCTTATTTAGCTCCTAAGAAATCTTCTCAACACACACAAATCCTCCCTTGACTGTGTGGAGGAGGGAGGAGGGGGGGGTAATTCAACCGTCATTAGCTGAGGTGCTGAAATGTTTTTCCTGCTCGGGCTGCCGTCCTGCCTGTGTTTGTTCCCTGTTGCAGTTCCTGACACTCATCACCTCTCTCTCTCTCTCTCTCTCTCTCTCTCTCTCTTTCCCCTCGCGGTGCCCTGTTCAGGGCAGGAAGCCGCTAGCGATCGAGCATGACCCCGTGGGGCTGATGGCTGTGGCGCTCCCCCGTGTGTAGGGATACGCTGCCAGCAACGTCCATCTTTAACTCATTTATCTCCCTTTGAGTTTTAAAGCCGATTCAAAGTTACTTGTCGGGGTTTTCTGGAGCAGTGTGCTTCATTTTGCACCGTTTCAAAGAACAAACTGACTGAGCCAGAAGCACGTCAAGCTTCATTAGAAATAAGAGGAATGAGATGAATCGTGCCAAAATAAGATTTCAGCTCTGGACATGAGACCGTATGAACAGTATGTTATGATGACAATTATGGTTATGGTGGAACATCTTGATGTCATTGTGCTGTTCTGCAATATGTACGCAATAAATACGTTTCATATCAGCCTTGTACCCTTTGCAGAAACGCCACGCGGTTAACGTGGTGAATCAGAGATATAAGAGAGATAATGGGTATCATGGACTCACTACCGTCTGAACAGTATTCTATGCAGCTGCAGGCCGAGAGTCAGCCGACTACTATGAGGTAATGTGGAGTGAGGAAAGCTGTTATGGTGCTGCTGACATAAGGAACATATAGCCGTGGTCGTGTCAAAAGGATGATGAAATGTCTCTGTCCCTCTCCTCTCTCATCTTTTTGAAAAGCATCCTCTCTTTGAAGCCCGCGATGGGAAGAGGGAGCGATTAAAGCAGTCAGCAAGCAAATTAGCATGTCAAAAGGCCCTGAATCAATACCCAGCTCTCTACCAACACAACCCTGCAGTCCTCTCACCCCCCCTCTCCTTCTCTCCCTCTCTCCCTCTCTCGCTCTCTCCGTCCCCGACGTTCCCCCATTCCTCCGGCTGTTTCCCTTCTTCTCCCTCCATTTTCTCCTGCGCTCCTGCACACTCTCCCTCTTGCTCTCTTGCCCTCTCTCTTTCTCTTCCGCTCGCTTCAAGTCTTTCTTTAAAAAAAAAACCTTAGTTTTCTCCCTCAGCTGACAGAAAGAGAGAGAGAGGAGAGGTAAAGAGAGACGGACGGATGTATAGGCAGAGAAAGACGGACCGAAGGAGAAGTGGACAGCAATCAAGTGGACTGTTTCAGAGAGAGAGAGAGAGAGAGAGAGAGAGAGAGAGAGGTTATGAAAGGGAAAGAGAGAGGGCCTCTGCCACCTTCTTTGTGCTGACAGAGAGGGAGAACAGACCTCTCTCGCCAAGAAGAGCGGAAGAGATGGAGATGAGGAGGCAGGGAGGGAGGGAGGTAGAGAGAGAGAGAGAGAGAGAGAGAGAGAGAGAGACAAAAAACATGGAGGGGAAGTGAAGTGGAAAGAGATTTAGTTCCAGTCTGGCAACTGTGCTTCTTCTACACTTCATCCGTCGGTTCACCATTGCAGCACAGAAATCCCTTTGATCGGGGGCGATGTCTTACTGATCGCGAGGAGGTTGTGTGTGTGTGTGTGTGTGTGTGTGTGTGTGTGTGTGTGTGTGTCTGAAACATTATCTGTCCTATATTTATTCTGTGCATCTGTTGCGGCAGACGTATCGCATGCTGTATCATAAACTTCTATTAACGTTCCAATCGGGTTGCGCGATCTGAGCCCGCAGACAAAGCAGCTCCTCAGATGGACGGCCAAGTACCCGACAATGGCAGGCTGATTGCAAACACCTTCGGAAACGTTTTATCTCCCCCCTCTCTCTCCCGCTGATTTCGATCTTAAGCTCCCTCCGTCTCCCGACAGTAGGTGGTCGTTTCTGCTCCCCTCCTCGCCGTCCCTTTCTTTTTTTAGTTTTCTCTCAGGGGGCGCAGAGTTCAGTGGCCGTATCAAAGGCCGCTCCGTGGCAATCAGTTAGAGGGTTATGACAAAAAAGGCCTTGCAATAAAAGGGCCGCTGTGTAATCTGATGTGCCCCCGGGACTGGACGCAGTGCCCATTTTAATGAGCCGAGATCCCCCCTTTTCTAATCACGGTGGCGGATTAAATGGCACACTGGCTCATTCTCCCTGGACAGAAAACCCCCCCCACACACTTAGAATGTGTGATTTGTTTGTAGGAAGGAAGATGAGGGAACACAGGCAGGTTTTTCTAAGGAAACATCTTTTTTTTTTTGTGGACAACATCTGTCAATGCGATAGAGTTGCCGAGTGGGAGGAGGTACTTCAGTCCTGTTCATTACCTGCATGACAGAGTTTGGAGCACTTCCAGGGCTCGATTGGCTATCAAACTCTACCGTATGAATCATCACCACGGAGGATGAACGGCTGCATTAGAAAAGAGCTGCTTCGGTGATTAGGGGTTGAAGGGACAATGCTGCGTACATGAAAAACGTGAGGACAAAATGTCCACTACGATCCCCCAAGGTGCCTTTAGACGAGAAACATCCATGCAAATTCTAAGCAACTCTTTTTCACGTAGAGTCTAACACACGTACATGCAGCCGTACTTGGTTTAAAGCCAGAGCCTTTGGGGTCGGGTGGCAGACTTCTTGCTGCGAATACACGTGCATGCAAACTGCATGTGTATCAAGCACACCATGGGGTCGCCTGTGAGGTGTTACCTCTCTGTGGGGGGGCTGAAATGTAATTTGGGGATGCGGAGGTCCCGCAGCACCCGGGGATCCGATAGGCGGAGGTGTGTCCGTGGGATTAGAAACCTCTGATCTGCAGCGAGCTGTCAAATACTGCTGGAAGGAGGAGGAGAGGGAAAAAAATAAATAAAAAGAGACACTCTCCCTCGAAGGCTCGCACCGCTGAGGGGGAATGTGAGGTGAAGACGAAACAGGACAAAACAGAGAAAGACAGATAGGATAGAGATTGAGAGAAAGAGGAAGTGATTGAAATGAAAAGGAGGCACGAAGAAATCTAAGCGGAGCGTGATTGTGTGTGAACGGAGGGTGTGTGTGTGTGTGTGTGTGTGTGTGTGATGAATTGGCTCCTGTCTAGAGGCCCTGATAAACGGCTCGAGATGTGAAAGGTGAAGTGGGGGGTTATGGGTACACACGGTGATCGCTCTTTGAACAAGCCTGGTGTGGTCGTGTCGCGACCTCCGGCTGCTGCGGTTGATATTACCGTCAATATCGCTACCTGTGCGTGTTGTCGTGTCGTCTCGCCTGACTTTGAACCGTTTTCACGGGAACTACTTCCCACTGAAGAAATAGTCCCCGATACAGCACACAACCCATTACTCTGGATAATCCACAGAATTGAAGAAATTTAAATGTCAAAAAGGATCGATGTGATTTGGACCCTTTGTGCTCGGTGTGTAAAGATACTATTTATTGGCAGAGAATAAAAGAAGTCACGACCACATTTGTGGCAGCTCAGCGAGGGAACGTCGGGCGCCGCTCGAAGCACCGACAGAGCTGCCGAGCACCGAGCATCGCCCTGAGTGGTGAAAGAGACCACAGAGATAAGGAGAGATAACAGGCAGGAAGAGAGCAGCACACACGAGGCCAAGAAATGCAAACCAGAAACTAAACTTTGTCCCTCTTCGAGTGGTGCATCCACAACACTGACTTCAAATCTCACCGCCCTTTTGTTCGCCTCTCCCCATCGTCGCCGTGCCTGTGCGTCTGTCCTCACATCAAAGCTAAAACGGCTAAAACGTTACACATTAGCAGAGTAACCCTGTCTAAGCAGCAGCCATTAACCCCAGGCTCCTGTTACACCCTCCCTCCACCCCCCATGCAAGGCCAGGTTCAACTAGCCCGGGGTTACGGAGGGCAACTTATGCACCGTTTGTGGATACATATATGTTACTAACTCTGGAATGCACACACACATCACGCAAAGCCATTCCGTGCGAACAGGAGCCGACACAGCTTCAAGTCGGGGGGGGGGGGGGGGGGGGGGTGTATCGCTTCCACGACAGCAATGACCTCGATCCTGTTTTGAGAGAGACAGAGGAGGGGAAAGTGGTCTGGAGAGAGTGAGGCCTGAGTGACACCAGGAGAGGTCAAAGGTGAAAGCAGTGACATCCACAGCGGAGACCGGCAGACTTGTCATTGGGCCGACATGAGCTGTTGAAGAGCTAGTGACCCTGAGCACACGCACGCACGCACATATATAACTTGTATTCCCACACACACACACACACACACACACACACACACACACAATGCAGAGTGACGGTGTGCACAGTGTTCTCTGACACACACACACACACAATAGAAGGTGCTTTGAGGCCCCAGACAGGCTGTCGTCTGCGAGCTACAAGTAGATTACCTAAGCAAACAACCTAAAAATACCTTTCTTCTCACCCGCGAGTCGACCCTTTTCCCGACCCCCTCCTCATAACCCGTCAAGCCGCCTCCGAGAAACTGGCAAGGCCGATGTTAATCTCGCCCCCGAGACCACAGACAACTAGGTAATTAAAGCTTTTTGCGTGTGTTTCTGTTGACACATTGACACATCGCCGTACCATCGCGTGCATGCGAGGTGTGTTTGAATGCGCTTTGCGTTTACTGCAGGGATCAAGCAGAGCATCTAAAACTCACTCTGACCAGCAGGCAGTCTCTGTTGGAGTTGTTTGTACTCTGAAAATCCCCATCTGTAGCCGCTGGTTTACTCGTTTTGTTTCCATATTCATCTGGGCTACGTGAAATGGAAGTCGAGGCTCGTTTTTTTCACTTTCAGGTTTATGTGATACGGCTTTGTGGTAATGACATCATACCATCTGAGGGGCACACACCTGTGGAAACACTGAGAGGCCTTTCAGAGCCTGATAATAAACTGAAATTACCCAATTATAGTCATTATGATTCCACCTAAATGTACTGGTATCACTGGATTCAATAGATGTCAATACACGGAGTCTATTAGAGAGTATTAGTATTAGTATTAGTAATTGTACCGATGTCGGTCCTTGCAGGTAAAAAGACACAACAGTAGAATACTTTTCCGTTCAATTTACTGAGTTACGACACTCAAAGATCAAAACATTCTATCACTTGTTGTGATGCAGCCTTAGTTTTTCTTAAGTTCACAACAAACCAAATCCAACATGACATTGAATTTATTATCACAAAATGATATGATATTGATTCATAGCCCAGCCCGCCTGAATAACAGTACAGTCGTAACGTTAACTTGTGTTGCATTGTGGGGACTTTTCAGTGATTGATGTATTTGTGCGACAGCGCGACACGTGGTTTGCACTTGTTTACAGAATTGGATGCGAGGCCCCATTGAGACTGCTTCCCTATCGCTTCCTCTTCCTCCTCACCTATTCTTAGTGTGTGTTTGTGTTTTTTCCTCACACATCCTCCCTTTTCCTGACCCATTCTCCTTGGTTCGGCTCTCCCATTTGTTGTTTAGCGGTGTGTGTGTGTGCGGAGCGGAGTGTCCCCGTGAGCAGCGACATTAGCATACTCCCCCGCCCCTCTGCCTCTTTTTTTTTTTCCATAATTGAATTGAAATGCAGCTCTTTTCATCGTAAACAATGTCAGGAAAGCATGCTAGATACACTGCCTACACACACATACACACACACACACGCACACACATGTCCAACATGAGACTGGAGCCCCTGGAGACCTTGAGGAAATTGGACCAAGACAATACCTTGACTGAGTTTGTTTACCTCCCACCGTCCCCGCCGTCCTCATGTCCCTGTGCTCACACAAAGCCAGTTTTGTGTGTTTGTGTCTTTTTGTGTGTTTTGCAAAGTGCATCTGTGTAGTCCAGAGGGCCTTTGAAGGGCTTTGTGTGCATACCTGAGCGTGTACAGGTGTGCAGGGGTTTGGAAGCCTCTGCGTATATACATCTCTGTCTTGTTTGCCTTGAATTATAGTCCCTCTCTCTGCTCTGGGTGGTGCCACCCTCGCGGATCTGGCAGCGGTGCAAAAGTGGAATCTGAGTGGTCTCCACGTTTACCTCCACAAGTTAGGCAGTGTTTCACCAAACAAAGATGGATCTGTCTGCTGCCTCTGTACCTCTGTCTATACTTTAAGGAGGGGTCTTGTCCCTTCTGGAGTGGCTGGGCGGAATACTTTAGATTTGTGCGATATATAACCATTGTACTAATATTCCTACTTAAGGCCAGGCTGAAAGGATTTAGGGAGGAAGTTTGATGCCTACGTGTCAACATGAACGTGTAGACCTTGGTCCTCAGGAAGTCTTCGGAACAATATTTCTGCAATCCAAATATACCCAACAATGTAGGTGGTGCCACAGTGCATTCTCAGCAAATATACATCGCAGCAGGAAATCGTTCGTTCAGAAAAAGAGGTTTTACACACCGACACGACGAGAAGAAATCCGTTATGAACATAGAAAATGCTGCAAATTAGCACATTTCTGGAAGCTCTCTGGTGTTGAGGAACAGTTCAAAGTGTTTTGGTGACTTTAAAACGTTGTTCAGGGCGTAGTTCTTGCAGTCTTTTGCTCATAATCAAGCTTCTTTGGCGGGTGCTCTTTTGTGTCAGGTGCAGACATTTTAATTAGGCCGGTGTCGTGGGTGGCTCTCGTGTGATGGATCGGCGCCGCTGAAAATACAGTTATAAATCATCCAGGCCTTTGACAGACAAACTGCTGGCAACCCTTGCACCCCCCCTGGCACCGGCCACCATTAGCAAAGCCGCGGTGATTGTCAGCGAGGTCGGCTTGTGCGTCATTAACATCGTTAGCCTCTCTGGCTTTTGTTCTTGGCCTTCATTAACACCAGTGAGGATGTCAACCCAGATGTCACTACCCCCCCCTTTTTCTTTTTTTTTTTTTGCATTTTTGCATTTTGTGGGAACACACACACCCAGGTCAAGGTCAAGATGTGTGACGAGTGTTCCTCATCAATCACGGTGATCAGTTTCGGAGGCCGTGTGTCCCTCATCCATCACGCTGATGGGTGCCGCTGGCCGTGTGGCTGTGCGTGTCGCCGTCAGGGCCGGAGGTAATTAATAACCCCCGGTGACGGAATTAATGAGTTAACCTGCTCCACTCTCCTGCTGTTCCAGTGACAGATGCTAACGGTCAGCAGCTATCCCTGCTAATATGCCAGCGGCTCAGGTGTTTGGATGTGGATGGTCGTTTTTTGTATCTATATGCATGTCTGGGTGTTGTATAGACAGTATATGCATCCAAGACTTAAAATCCAGCTCGGGACTGCAGCAAAGCACTCTTAGAATAGCAATCCTGTCCCACCTGAGCAACGCAGCGCGAGAAAAGAGAGAGATAGAGGAGACACAAAGGTGGGTTTGAATAGAGATGGCTGTGGCTCCTCAAGGTGCAGGAGAAGCGGAGACTCTTCTTGCCCTCAGGTCCTGAAAGCCGATAGCTTCGTTTTTCTGAAAGAGCGGCTTTGTGGAGGACGCCTCCTCTGAAGAGCACTCACTGTCTGTTATGACTAAAAAAGAGTGACCGGGTTTTCATCGCCCAAAGAAGATAAAGCGCCGGCTTGAAAGGAGGGAAAACAGCGTAGCTTGAACTTAATTCTTGATTATAAGAGGGCCGATTGTTCTGCCTGGGCAGGCCTAGTTGTTGTGTGCCGTGTGCTGGGTGTTATATTCCTGGAGCTTTTTTCTTTTCTTTTTTTTTTAGAGGCGCTATTGTAGCGCAAGTTTGCTCTCATGCTTTCAGTCCCCGGTGTGTTGGATACTTTGTTGTGTAGGCTGCAGTAGAGCTCCCCTATCAGGCTTTGCACGCGGGTCGCTCAAGGTGGGCTGCAGTGGGAGTTAGGGAGCATCCACGGGCCGCTCTGAGGCCTGGTGTGTAGGTTTGTTGGTTTTTAGTTGGCTCACGTGTGGGCGGCTATCATTGTATCATTAGCTTTTGTGCACTCCCATTGCAGACGGCTGCGTCGACGATTTCGTCTTGAACAGAAGTTCCAAGTGTTTCCTCACGCGGTGCGACCAATTCAGCCAGCCGAAGCCCCGCCACACGGACAAAACTACTCATTTACTTCCACATCCCCTCTCCCTTCCACCCTCGTCGCCTTCTTTCCTACCAAACGTGCTTCAGCTTAGAGACAACGGGGATGGGGATGGGGTGGGGTGGGGGGGTGGGGGGGGGGTGACTGACAAAAGGGGAGGGAAAAAAGGACTAAAGCCAGAGAGGAGGATTGAATGAGTGAAAGAGCTGCTGGGGGAGAAAAGGAAGGGAAGAATGCGATGTCCCGGTCTATGAGGGATTCCATTTTTTTTGCCTTTCCAGAATAGAACAGTAAGTCACCACTCTCTTTGTCTGCCTTTGATCTCTCAGCTCAGGGATTTGGCACCTGACAAACCCCTCTCTGTCTGAAAGGAGGCCTGCCGAGAGAAAGCCAAGGAGAGCAGGAGAGAGAGAGAGAGACAGAGAGAGAGAGAGAGAGGGCGAATGAGTGGGGGAGACAAAAAGAAAAAAAAGATACAGGAGAGTTGGAGAGCAGCGAGACAGTATAACAAAGATGGTGTGGAAAAATTGGGGTAGACATTTGAGAGCTGTATGAGAGGATATGATGAGGGCTTTCTTAGCTCACGTCCCATAAAAAACTAAATACATGTGTGTCTGTGTGTGTGTGTGTGTGTGTGTGTGTGTGTGTGTGTGTGTGTGTGTGTGTGTGTGTGTGTGTGTGTGTGTGTGTGGGTTTGCTAGCGCTGGCCCCGGACAGTGATAAATCCAGTGAGTCTTAAGAGATTCCTCTCTGAAGCCACGGTCTCTCGGACCACCCACTACTGTGGTCTCTTCCCTCTCACACACACACACACACACACACACACACACACACACACACACACACACACACACACACGCACACACTCCTAATATGAAGCAAATTCTGCAGCTTGACTCAGATATCGACCTCTCTGTTCCCTCCACTGGTTCTTTCTGCGGGGCAGTCGCTGCTGTAAACAAGGCCTCAAAATGTTGACATCACATTTTCAAACACAATTTCTGTTTAAAAAGCTGCAGATGAAGATGCTGGAGAGAGTCGATTGTGAGCAGGGATTTGAAGTTAAGCAAAGAATTTTGGGACAGCCTGTGAGGGGGGGCGGGGGCACTCCGGGACAGCTTAATAAGGGAAAAACTCATCAACCGTGCACAGTTTGAGGTAGCCCGCTCTTAGTCTCTTTAAAGAGGCTCAGGCCCTAAAGGCTGTGAAGCATGGGACTCAATTAACTCTCCCTTCAGCTTTTAGCGAGGGCGCATGGTCTCAGACAGCTGCTTGACCCCGCTCTCACCCCTGGACGCTTTCCTGGTCAGCGCACATGTAGTAAAAACCCCGACAGCAACTTTGTGTTTTGTCACCTGAAGCGGTCACAACCTCTTAAACAATACCCACAAGTCCCAGTGTCCTTCTGTCTCCAGTGATGAGACCGGGCGCGGAAAGATCGCTTTAAAAGATAGAGAGATAACACAAAGTGCCTCCCGACTAATCTCTCCCACGCCTTCTTTTATTTTTTGGCAACCGCGAAGAAAAGAAACGGAGGCTTCACACTCCCCTGCAGGCTACAATCAAAGAGACCCTTAGCTTAGCGTTAGCAAGTGAAGCGGCAGGGATTTAGCCCTGATTGACTGAGCGGGCCAAGAATGGCTCAGCGGGTAGCTGCTAGCCCGGCTCGGTTAACACCAGGCTACCCTAATCCAGCAGTTAGAGGAGGGCGGCTGCGAGGCAAAGAGCCTGACTTCATTGAGGGATTACCCAGTATTTTTGGGGGGGGGTTGTGGATTTCTCTCTTTCTGTTCGGTTGGTGCAGTGTGTGTTTTTGTTGGAGGACGGACACCCTCCTTGCTGCGTGTGTTTAGGCATCGGTTTGATGTTTAGTGTGGCAAACACATGTGGGAGTTTGTTTATGCGACTGTTCTTTTGTATAAAGGATTTCCTGATGTATTTATGACTATGACATTGGAATAGATGCACTTTATAGATCTGGGTTGTGAATGTGTTTGTGAAGTGGGTATAAATTTACCCCCCATCTGCCAATGGGTCTTCACATCATAACGAGACAGACACACACACACACACACAACGCCCACTCCACCAGAAACCCACTGCTGAGCACATGGCGGCCTCCATTGACTGAGAGGTTATTTGGTCCAATCGGTGTCGCGGCTGCTCTGCGCCGCACCTCCTAGAGAATTGCTCTTTTGTCCTCCTCGCCTGGTTCAGCGCTCAGAGGGTGAAACACAAACCCCGCGAGGCTTCCCCGGCCATTATGGAAACCGATAGACGAGGGGAGGAACTCCTTGAAACACGAGCCCTCCAATCAAACTGTCACTCAGAAGAATGGCGAGCACTGTCGCCAAAAGTAGAAAAAGTGTCACTTAGGTTACCATTTCAGACTGAGGTGTGTGTGTGTGTGTGTGTGTGTGTGTGTGTGTGTGTGTGTGTGTGTGTGTTTGTTTAAGGCAAAAACAGCCCCGTGAGAGTGACAGAGTGTGGTGGCATTTGTTTGTTAAACGATCTGAAATGCCAACGGCTCCGGTTTCATTGCGGATCCAAGTCTTGCCAATTGAGCATAGCTTAAATTTGTGAGAAAGACAAGACGCAGTTATTTGATCTCCTCTTTTTGTCGAGAGGAAATAGCGCCCTTTGGTCCCGTTCTGCTGTTTTCAATAATAGAATGCAGGTCCGTGAGAAAGGAGAAAGGGGAGAGAGCGCTGAAGATGGAAGATGAAGACAAAGGGAGGGAGAGCAGGAGCCTCTGGGCAACATGTTGTTTTTCTTGTTGCTAATTGGGTGAAAATGGGCAAGCTCTGAAAGTTCTCTTCTCCTCAACTATTTGATGTCAAGTGAAATGCTTCGGCAACACACCAGAAACCCTGGACGGTTCCTGGGTGTAGCTTCCAAATTGATCACGGGGAATCTTGTATTGGAGATGGCAATAATCGTTTTGCCAGTTGGTCAACTTGACTAAATGGTTCCTAGAAGGAGGGACGTCACTGGGCACCGAGTCGATGCCAACATTCTGAAAATGCGATGGTACTGATGATAGAAGGTTTCCCTGGTAATGCACCGTTGTGAACAAAACAATCCATGTTGAAATCAGTAGGAGAGCTAGTTAGCGTTAACCGAACATTAACGGAGGTTGCGTTGAGTTGCAATACGATGCATTAAAGCTCTATTCAGTACATTTGCAAAAAACAGCATGCAAATGGCAATAAAGAAGTGTATGTTGAAGTACATGGGATTCAAGGCTTTGTGTTGGTATCGGCAACATTCCTGGTGTTGTGTTATTCCCTTCGTTTCTAGAACCTTCCTCTCCAGACTGAACGAGCTGTAAATGTTTACTGTATGGTACTTCAGGTCACAATCTAATCCCGGACTAACCCTAACCCTCTTGTTATCTTTCAGCCTGTAAGATTGGTTACTACCGCGCCCTGGCCACCGACGGCTCCTGCTCCAAGTGTCCGCTCCACAGCTACTCCGTCAGGGAGGGATCCACCTCCTGCGTCTGCGATAAGGGATACTTCCGCTCTGAAACGGACCCGGCGTCCATGCCCTGCACCCGTAAGTACACTCGTGATGCATATAGGAATACATAGTTATATTTGAGTAAGACACGACGAGCTGTGAGATAAGATATTATAGTCCAAGCATGCGACTGTAACTAAGTAACACACACACACAGAGAGCGATTGCTTTTGCCTCAACATGGTCATGGATTCTCTCTCTCTCTCTCACGCAGCGACAGCCTTTCTGCACACACATAAAGCGGGCGGCTGCTGGTTTAATAGGCGTCTTTTGATTCCAGGTGGTACTTAGTGATCAGTCACGGTGACAGAGAACTAATGAGGGTATAAACCGCTGCATCCCAGATCCAGTCCTCTGCAAAACAACAGAGGAGGGAGAGGACGATGGAGAGAGACAAATAGAGATAGTTTGGCGGGGAGGTGATGAAAACGATGGAAAAACAAGGGCAGACGGAAAGCTGGGGATGTAGGCAGAGAACTAATAAGATGCAATAGAGGAAGAGGGTGAGGTGCCAAGGAGGAAGAGGAGGTGACTAAATACAGGAATGCATTAAGCTGACGGGAGAGCTTTTTATTTCCCAGTGTTTGTCTGCACTTTGTTCCATCCCGGCGAGCCAAACGCCTGCGATGACAAATATCGTTTTTAACAATCCTTCTGCTTAATGATTAATCTTCCTTTTTTTTTTTTTAGACCTCCTTGTAGAACTATACACAAAGAAAAAAACCGGCACATAAAACACAAAGCCCCACACTCTGTTTCCCAGGAACATAACATACTTACACATGACAGACCTTTGTATACGAGTGAGTACGTGTCATAAAGCAATTTGAACGACCGGAACATCTGTTCAGTTGCTTAGCTCAGAGTTGGCTCGCACGTATCGACCCGAATGATCTGTCAAGTTCCCGTGGATTCATCACCTCGGTGTAACAGTTTAATGAATCCGGGCGAGCAGCCGGACCCCTCCTCTGTAACAGTTGACCGTCCAGGAGGCAACAAAAAACCCGAATCATTCCCCTGCTGCAACGGCACAAACAAGGTTCCATCGTGGAAGATTTTTTTTCCAAGTGTCACCAAACAGTAAAAGAGTTTACTTTGACCAGCACATTGTCCCACTATTGTACCGAACAAATCAAGTGATTTATTAACCGAAATGTAAGTCAAAAAATGAGCCAAACGAATGGATAGAGGCCTGGACATGTGCTGCATGGACATTGGAAAAGAAAGGACACTGAGTTATGGAGTGAGAGGAGAGCTGTTGCTGCACAGGGGCCCAGGTGTGTCCCATTCCACTGATTCCACTCAATCAGGTCTGCAGGCCTGGAGACAGAAACCACAGAAGAAAAGTTGATGTAAACAGGAATTTCACATGCATGTTATGTCCAGACTTATTCAAAAGCCCTTTTTTCTGCATCTGTGCTGCTGCAAATTATACCTTTTTTTGTGTTGTTTTACACTTTTATACAATTTTCACCCACTTTTAATATATATATATATATATATATATATATAGTCCCGTCACTAATAAGTAGTTTTATTTTAAAGCGTAACCTTCGAGCTCATCGTTATTGTCCCGTTAGTCAGTTTGGCATTTGAGTAGCTGCTGCAAGCAACAGCTGTCCGAGCTCATTACTCGGCTGCTTTCACCACCACGCCGTCTCTCCTGCGATCCCGACTCCACAGTCGGGATCTGAACATTAGCCCGACTCCCTCTGTGACCTTCCCCCCCCCCCCCCCCGGCCTCGTCAGCCGGCCAACATTTGATCTTTGAACTCTCACCCCGTCTGTCGTCTGCTGTTTTCCTTCCTAGTGCATTATTATTATTATTTTTTTTTCTACCTCTCACCCACATGTTAGAGCTCTGTAATTACAGCTGTCACTCACACATGCCTCCTCATCCACATCTTGTTTTCACTCTCTTTCTCCCAAAAACCCACTCAGAGTCACGAACAGAGCAGATGAAGGAAACAAAAAAAAAATACTCCTTAAAGTCATTTCCCAGTTTGCCTCGCTTGAAGGTCAGGCTAGGAAAGAGTCGGCATCTCTGGTAATTGTGTGTGTGTGTGTGTGTGTGTGTGTGTGTGGGTAATTGAAAACGCTTTCCCCCTCTCTTAGCCGGGAGTCTGGCGATGCAAGACGATGATTAAAACTGGATGTTGCGTAATTCCGTCGCCGTGTGCCTGCTTGTGTGCAGGCCCAGCTGCTCCCGCTGTATTCCATGTGGCATGCTCCCGGCTCGCACCTTTTGCGGCAATTGTTCTTTTGATCGACGATTTTTACGTTGCGCTACGTTCGATCGGAAAAAACGCTCGCTTTCCAGATTAGAAACAAAGAAGGGGCACTCGCCTCCCACGCTTTGGATCAATCTGCCCGAGGAAACCTGGCAGGATAAATGCGTTATATTACTTTTATTTGTCGTATTTTTATGTTTCCCGTCTTGCTTTTCTGTTTCCTGGCGTGCCTCCATCGCTCTTGCCGTCCATTTGATCTATTTGTCGACAACCGTACTTTGCAAAATGCCACGTGGACAATCTTTGTCGAGATCCGTAGGCAACCGTGCAAAAAATGGTCGACTTTTAGCGCGTAGTTCACACAGTTTATAGGCAGCTATTCATAGAACATTCAGCATTAACTTGGGTTTGATGTAGCGATCAGGTAGAAAATATCCCCGACTGAACACAATTAGCAGCTCATTCAATTCATAGTCATACAGCTTCGGCTAGTGTATGAAATATGATCAGAGCCAAACACGCAATACACATGAATAAATGCGGGTGAATATAAATACACACACACACACACACACACCACAGGGCCGTAATGAGGACCAGGGACAGACAGCCGTGGGAGCTGGAGGTTATAAGGAGGGGCTGTTCTCCATTTTGGGTTTTCTGTTGGCCCTTGATGGGTTTCTCAGATTTTGCCCAGTTTTCTTAGCGGCGGTTTGGTGGAGGAAGCAGGAGGGACGGAGTGAGGAATGAACGCAGGTCTGGGAGGACCCGAGGGGGGGGGGGGGTTGGGGGGGTGCACTGAATGAATCCCAGCCGGACGGTAATAGCGGCCTCAATGTTCTGGCCAATTTCGCCTGCTCTGTACCTCGGCCCCTGCACAACACTCGGCTAGCAATCACTGATAGAAAGAGACAGAAGGAGAGGGGGATGAAAGAAGAGAGGAGAAGGAGGAGGAGGAGGAGAGGGGGAGCATGCAAGGAAGGGGAAAGGCGGGAGGATGGGAGGGGAGTAAAAATGAGAAAGACGGATTAAAGAAGGGGGGAGATGGAAGCGAATGAGCGACAGGAAACAACAGAAGTAACGGAAAAGGAGATGAGGGGGAAACGAAATCACAAACTTTCTTCTTGGAGAAACTTTCTAAGCCCCCCCCCCCGGAGTGTGAACTTTAAGGCCACGTTGAGCCGTCGTTTCACGAAGGTTGTGCGAGTGTTGCACTGCCGTCTCCCCCCTTCCCGTCGCTCTCTCTCTCTCTCTCTCTCTCTCAGGATTAATTACCGGGTGTCAGTCACAGCTGATGGCTCTCCCACGCTCCCTTGCTCCCACCGGTGCATTCTGGGAGAGCGACAGGTACAGCCAAAGGTAGACTGTGTGTGTGTGGAATGCAGCGGAGAATACTGACATATGGTGGAATTTAAGACTTTATACAGTCATAAAGTTATACAGCGCTGTTGCAACTCTTGCAACAAACAGTAATCATCCTGAGGCGTGTGTATCGTCCACACACTTGCCAATACACACACATGTCTTTATATATTTATATATTTCTTGAGGACATTACTATCACATGAAAGGAATACTTCAGTATTTAGAAATACTTGTATTTGCTCGCCAAGAGTTAGATTAGAAGATCAATAAATGGCTGAATGCTGAGCCAGGAGACATTTAGCTTAGCATGAGGGAGACAGCTCGACTAACTCTTCTTAATTAAACTCCCTAATTAACAACGTAAATATATTATATACATAAAAAATAAGTTTTCCTCTGCTTTCAGTCTTTATGCCAAACTAAGCTAACCATCTGGCTAGTTAGCTAACAGACTTTTATTGCTGTTGCTTTTATTCCCTAAACCTCCTTTATTAGTGTCGGAATAACAAATCTCTTCAATTGGGAGGGCATTTAAAAAAAACATCTTTCTACCGCTGCGAGGAGAAAAACAGAAGAACAAGAGCGCACACATTCTCAGACATTGATTGGAAACATTCTTATTACCTTTGCCCTGTTGAGTTTACGACGCCATAAGTCCAGATAACAGCTGAGCAAGAGCTGCACGGTGCATCTCAGACGTTATCGAGTAGCACGCTGACAAAGGCACTATTATGATGACGGCTGGGTGTAGGCACCTTCATTTAGAAACCACATCTGTAACTTGTTCCCATTGTCTGAGACGCAAACGGAGGGAATGAGGAAAAAAGTGGGTGCGGAGGAGGAAAAGTGTGGGGGGAAAGGGGGGAGAGCATTTTTAATGGGAATTTATTAATAGTGTTTCAACGAAGGCTGCGGGTTGGTAAGGGGAAGTTAAGCGATGCTAATTTTAGCCCAGTGTACTCCGTGTCCTTTCATCTTCATGCTTGTGTCTGGTGCTTTTCTTTGTGTTCCCCTTCTGGGTCATTCTTCAGTTAAACAGACTCTCCTCCACACCCGCCACCATCCATGTTCTGTCCCTCCCATCAATCCATCCTGACCCGCTCCTTCCATACTAATCAGCGGCTTTCTGCTTCCCTGGATGAACAGACGGTGTTTGTCTTCCCCCTCTGTCCTTTTCCATCTTCTTTTCACGGCCTGCCAGCCCGACTGAGTCGTACGCGAGTCCAGCCCATACACACACACACACACACACACACACACACACACACACACACACACACACACACACACACACACAGCGGGAGGGTTTTTCGCGAAGAAGACGCATCACGGGCTAAAGTTGCACTTCCACGTCTCCATTAAAATGCGGCAACAAAAGCGCAATGTATTCCTCCACACACACACACACACACACAGACGCACACACACACACACACACACACACACACACACACACTGGCCCCCTCGGCTGCTCTCTGCGTCCCGGTGAAATCACTCATTGCCACGCGGCCCCTTCCAAAAATAACACTGATAATTAATTTCCGTTGTGAAATGGTTCGTCCGTGGACTGACTAGCTTTCATATTTCACCCGGCATCGATCCCCCCCCCAGCCCGCTCGCGTGCGCTTCATTAGTCACAGAGAGAGAGAGAGAGAGAGAGGGGGGGAGAGAGAGAGAGAGAGGGAGATAGTTAAGTCAATTACCGTCGCTTATGTTCGAAAGCAGCGCAAAAAAACACATTCATTACAATACAGGGCCGACATGTAAAATTGAAACCGATGAGGACGGAGGAGTTTGCGTCACGTGTGTCTGTGGAGCTGCTCCTCGCATTAAAACCTATACTGCGGTACATCAAAGCGGGGGAACTTAATAACAGGGTCCAAAGCAAACTTTGCCTAAAGTTATTGAGTGGGTGCCATAAAAGCCCCACTGTTAAGCAGCGGGCCCCGGGCGCGCTGCCACCACCAGCTGATTCGACATATGAATGGGGAAACAGAAAGCTGCCGGCCTATTGGATTTCAGTTAACGCGCTGAATTAACTTGAGGTGAAATTGGATCCTCCCTCGCTGTAATGGACAGGACATTAAAAGGGAATTGAAGAAGCCTCAGCTCTCAATAAAGGGGCGACGCAGTCAATTACACGTTGTCATCTTTCCTGTGTGTGGAGAGAGTCTTGACCCTTTGGAGGCTTTCTTTGCAGTATTCACCGAATGCTTATTGTTAACGTTACGACCACCGATTAGTTCTATTTACTGTGATCACAGAAATAACGTCTTAATAAACATCATTTGAACTCTACATGCGCAGCATTCGGGCTCTACCCACTACCGGTAACGACATCAACCTCTCCCCGTGTTCTCCTTCCTCCACAGGCCCTCCGTCGGCGCCCGCCCACCTCATCTCCAACGTGAACGAGACCTCGGTGAACCTGGAGTGGAGCCCGCCCCTCAGCTCGGGGGGGCGCCAGGACCTGACGTACAACGTGGTGTGCAAGCGCTGCGGGGCTGACGGCCGGCGCTGTCAGCCCTGCGGCAACGGCGTCCACTTCAGCCCCCAGCAGCTGAGCCTGAAGGGGACCAGGGTGTCCATCAACGAGCTGCAGGCCCACACCAACTACACCTTCGAGGTGTGGGCGGTGAACGGAGTCTCGCCTCAGAGCCCCGGGCCGGAACAGGCCGTGTCCGTGACCGTCACCACCAACCAGGCCGGTAAGAAGCAAGGAATCCAATAGTGTCACATGAAAGAAGGTTAACTGCTTCCAATGAGCGACCGGTGTGATAAATAAGTGTTATGTCGATGTGACTGGAAGAGGGCGACACCGTTTGGCCCCATATATTGACCAGCATCTGACCCCAGTGAGACAGATTACATGTTTTCATGCAAGATTTATGGATTTGGCAGTTATACACACTGTATGGTAAAGGGACTCGCATCTATAGAGCACTTTTACAGTCTTCACCACTCAAAGCGCTTTACACACACACACACACACACACACACACACACACACACACACACACACACACACACACACACTCAGACACTGATTGCACAGCCTTCGGAAGTAATTTGGGGTTCAGTATCTTTGCCCAAGGACAACCTGCTCCTGAGCTACAGCCGTAAATGATGCTGACCAGACAGCTGACCCCCCCCCCCCCCAAATAAAACAACCGTTCTCAGCCAATCGCTATATAACCGCTATATTTGTCGACCTACTAGTCAACTCTTGTAAGGGAAACAAAGCTCTAACCGTGGCTTAGATTGGAGATTGAAAATTCATTTTTTGAGATTGGAAGCAGCAGCTGACAGATACAATCTTGCCTGCAGGTCCACTCAGTAGTTTTGATCCTCCTCACCGCTCAGTTACATTTGCTTTTAAAGTTTCTTGGCGTGTCTTTGTGAGCCTGCAAAGGAAAGAGTGTCTGTTTGCAGAGGAGCTTTGTAATTGTGTGTGTGGCTTATATTTGATGCAGAGCACAGTTTTCGTTACACTGAGCGCTTGACGGACTTTTTTTGGGTGGGGGGGGGGGGGGGGGGGGGGGGGGGGCAATCTGCGTGTCAAAACAAGTTTATTTAAAGCTGTAAATAATGTTGGTTAAGGCTGGATGATTGTTGAGGAGGTTGATGGATTATCTGCAGCGGGAGATGATTTTCTGCAGTATTTCACTTTTGCATAATTAGGCATGAGAAGTCGAGGCTGAAGATAGGGGGGGGGGGGGACGTGCTATATTTAGCTCTCAAGCTAATGAATTAGATGAGTTGTATTGATCTGTGGAGGCTTCATTACAAATGCTGCTGGATTGTGTGCATGTGTGTAATTAATCTAGTAGAACACACACACACACACAGCCATGGATACAGCTTCTCCTCCAGAGCTGCAGAAGAGCCCTCAGGCCCGGGGGGGTACGCGTCCAAAGCCTCCCGTTGTTTTGTCATTTAGCCATTTTGTAACCGGTTGTTGTGCAAATGGATTTTACGACCCCGGCCCTTTCTCTTCATCCCTCCCTGCTCTCCTCCACTTATAGCCGATCATTACGCTGCTCTTCTTTACTGCTCTGCTCTTGGGTGGCAAAGCAAAGTGCCTTTTTTTATCACTAATTTCCATCCCTGGGAAAAAAAAAAAAAAAAGCGAATACCTTGAATAGGGCTTCGGACCGCGGCAATATAAGGACACAGTGGCTTGATTTATCAGCCGGGGGGGGGGGTCAGGAAGATGGAGATGAATGGACGCGCTGCCCGTGGGAGTGCTGCCAGACAGGCATGCGTGGGAGCCGTAATGGAGCAGACCCCGGAGTCCAGGGCCGGCCGAGGGCCCGCGAGAGCGCGTCGGTGCGGTTCGCTCTGGCGCAAGGTTGCGCAAAAGACCCCCCAAAGTGCCAACTCTCAAACATGGATTCAAACAAAGACGTAGTAACACACACAGCGATGTCCTCCCCCCCCCCCCGAGGTTCCTCAAGGCTAATCTACTGACTTCAAGTTGTAAGATATAGATGATGTTGCCTTTGGCTCGTCACTGGTGCATGTTTCACAACTGTTCCCCAGGATTAGTTATATGAAGCTTGCAGCTGGAAGCTCTATTACGGTGTGTGTGTGTGTGTGTCTGTGTGTGTGTGTGTGTGTGTGTGTGTGTGTGTGAGTGTGTGTGTTTTGAACCGAATGCACGCTTGGCTAAAAGTGAGAAAATGCACGATACAGAATGTTTGCGCGCCCCGTGGATAGAAATGCTCCACATTTGCCTGTCAAACAATGTCCTCTATGTGTCTCCGGGTGTGCGTGTCTCTTCTAATTTGTGTGTGTGTGTTAAGGAGAATAGCTCCAGACTGATTGGATTTCTTCCTGCTAATGCTCGGTAGGGGCTTTGGAAGCTTCGGTTTCAGCCGCCGGTAATCCAGCCAGTCATCTGCGGCTGTCCCTCTCTCTCTGCATCGCCTCCCGTCACCCAGACACCGCGGATTACACGTTTATTATGATAGCTTTATTAGGATTTATAAGTGCCGTGGAAAAGACACCCATTTGCCACCGCCTTTCCATAAAAGTTCAGATTTCGGCTAGAGAGGGGAAGAAGTTGGGTAGGCGGGTTTGGAGTATTTTGTGCTGTGTATTGTACGATATTATGTATCTCTGCGTGAGAAGAAAATGGATGAAGGTGCAGCGGAGAAATAAGCCGGGAGACAAAAATGAAGACACGAGTCTTGCTGATTGCACGTGCATGCGTCCGTGACCGGGCAATGCGCGTCGTGCCTTCACGAAGAGGTCAGATTCTGCACCTCGCCACGAACAACCCCGTCGTCGTAAATCAGCCGGGGTGTGACCCTTTCACCCAGACTGCATGAGGAGAGGGGGGGGGGGGGATGTCCAGGCTTTGAGCTGACCTCTGGCTGAAAATGGATGTTTCTTTCCCCATTTTATGGGGAGAAAGAGGGGGGGGGGGGGGGGGGAGTCAGAGAGAGAGAGAGAGAGGTGTTTATGTCTCGGTACAAAATACTTGGCAGGCTTAGGTGACTAAAAGTGAATTAGTGCATGAGAGAGCGTGTGTGTGGTCACGTCCATCTGCGCACACGTGTGTGAGTTTCCATCTCTTACGGCAAATGGGACAGACGTACATGTGGAAATGTGTTCGGGGAGATGGAAGCAGGCTCTAAACGGGGGAGAGTGGGGGGGAGTGGGGGGAGAGTGGGGGATCTTGTACGCAGGAGCCATTTTCTCTACACCCTGAAAAAACGGCTCCCTCCACGGCTATTTTTCCTTGGCGGCAGCGAAAAATCCAGCGGCTCCAATCTGGCAACCAGGCTCCAAATCTGGCAACCACATGTGCACCCCCGGCCCCTGTCTCTTTTCATGACGAACTGTAATCGGCCACACATTCGCACCGACCACAGCTGCTCCTCGCAACACAAATACGTTGTGCCTTAACGTGCCCGCGAACACAAACTCGAGCTCACTGAACAAACTGTGTTCCACGCAGAGACAAGAAAAAAACAACCTGACACGCAAAACCTCCACCATTGTCCCGGGGGACGTGTCTCTGCCAGGTTTCTACTCATAATGTACGCATAGGTGGCGTGATTGGGTATTTTCTCTGTCTGTGTGAGATAATGGGACTAGGTGTATGAGTTTCTATCTCTCTGTTTGTGTAATGAGGTCCTTTGTGCTGCTGTGTGTGTGTGTGTGTGTGTGTGTGCTGTATGTGAGTGTGTGTGTGTGTGTGTGTACAAGTGTCGCAGGCTGTGAAAGAGTTTTTTCTTTCTGAAAATGAGATCTGAATATTCATTGCGTCTCTCACTTATTATTCCACCGGCGTCTTTTGTAGCCCACGCGTTCAGGAGGCAGTAAGAAATTACAGATCTGCCCCACATATTTAAATCCATCTACAGAGGTGCTGGTCTAGCCCGATCTGCCCGAGTCTCCACCTCGGGCTGAACCGTTCTCTATTCAGGATAGACAGTTCAGGTTTAGTCTTGAATCAGCATTGTTCACCTGGTGCACGCGTGGTTTGACAATATCTTACATTTATTTTGTGGTCAGTTTGCTTTTAAGGCATTCCTCTGACTAATTCATCTTAAAAGAAGAGAGGGAGACTTTGGCCTTGATGGATCATCTATCTCGTGTCGGGCTGTGTTTAACCTTGCAGTCTCGCGGAGGGAACCTCAGAAGGGACCACTCAGAAAATCACTCATCTTTATCCTCACATTAGTCGAGGGAAAAATAAAAAAAAATGCAACAGGAGGAGGCGAACGCAATTAAATTGCCATCTCTGTCATCTTTGGTGGAAAGATGGATGTGTGTATTACCTTGGGGGGGGGGGGGGGGGGGGCCCCTCGGGTGTTTTCTGTCTGAGTCAGAGCGTCCCCGGTCAGCCCCAGGAGGGCCTTCAAATTGACTCTCGCTGCCGGGTAAGATTGATTGGAGGGATACAAATGGCCGCCATCTAATTGTTTAACTGAGACGCAACACATTAGGCCAACAGGATTACACAACCTTTGGGTTAATCTATTTACCAAGAGATGTCTGCAATCCCATCCCTCTCCCTCTCCATCTCAACCCCTACTGGTCACAAACCCCCCCCCCTATCCCCACTCCCGCCCACCACTCCAGCCGCCTCTTCAACCCCCCCTGAAATTCAATCCGAGGCCGGTGTTTGAATTCCAGGCCCCGTTTGAACTCAATCCCCTTCTAAAAGCAGGGTTTTGTTAGCGTTAGCTTGCAGGCTAGGCTCCCTGGAGCCCCTGGTCAAAGTGATGAGAATGTATATAATGTCATAGATAATCCAATCATAATCGGTGGACAGCGAACCCCTCATTAATCATCCCACTGTAATTTTTTAAAAGGCAGATGGTCTGGAACGAGTTTGGTTACAGTATCACTGAGGACCAGGGGTCAAAGATTCACTCCTTGTGAACTTGTGAGAGCAGACGCCACGAAGAAACACTACCTGTATATATATTCATATTTTGCGTGGCGCTTTGTTCCTTCTCTTTGGGGAATAGATGACTGAGGTTGTTTTGCTTGTTGAGGGCAGAGGTTTGGACTCGGCTCACATGATTGGTCACAGATTTGATAACTTTAGACTCGACTGAGGTCTTTTTATACCTGAGTTTAAGTGTTAGGCTATTGTTCCATGGGGTATAACTCCACCTGCTCCACCTGCGCCACCATGTATCCTCTTCTCTGCTCAAAACTCAATCTGAGTGTTTGGCTGGTTTACGACACCACCTCTTCCAGTCTCGTGGATATCAAGCAGCAATAGTGTGTGTATGACCCAATTTAAGTGTTGTCACACTCCCTGAAGATAGAGGTTTGATTTGTGCGGCGGCGGCGGCGCTGCACTGGAGGGAGGGGACGAGCGTGAGCGCCGTTATCTGTGCTTTAACCTTCACATGTTAAAGGCGTCTGAACGCAGATAGCGCGGCTGCTTGAAATATGGGCCTCATTATCAGCTGCAGCAGAAATGCTCCAGATAAGATAGCTCACTGGAGCTTTAATGAAAACCAATTGATTTGCTCTCACGAAGACAAAGAAAAAAACACAACAACCCCGGAAAAAAATACAAATAAACACAAAGGCGTTGAGCTCATTTTGAGCTGTTCGAGGCGGACTCTGTAGCAGCGCGAGGTTTCCCAGGGTGACCTGCGTATCTGCAGAAAAATGAAGTTAGACATTATTTTGCCAGCTCGCAAGAAAAGTGTCTTAAGACGCTAGCGTCAGCCGAGGAGGAAATTGGATCACTTTTTATTGACGCCAGCCCATTAGTTCAGAAGGAGAGTATTGCCATACACTCAGCCGTGTTCCATTCTGTAACGCCTCGGAGTTTTGAATGGAAGCCAAATTTTAAAGACAAAATGGAAGCGATTGCCTTGTGGGCTGGCCCGCTGTTTGACTTTCTCAGCAGGAGTAAAGAGTGGTGGATTTACTGCGGGGGAGCAACATAAAACAGACTTGGTGTCTGCAAGGCTACAATAACATGGGGGACTGGGACAAAGCAGTGGGTTGAAATACTTTTCCCTTTTTTCTTTGATCATCTGTCTAGCTCCCTCTCCAGTGTCTTCCATTCAGGCGAAGGACATCACAAGACACACCATCTCCCTGGCCTGGCAGCCGCCGGACAGAGCCAACGGGGTCATCCTGGAGTACGAGGTCAAGTACTATGAGAAGGTGAGGGGTCCCATGGGAGACGTAGTAGTTCCTGCTGATGAAAGGATCTCCAAAGTAGACTGTAAGAAAGCCAAGTCTGACCCGTCCCCTCTTTCATCCTCAGGACCAAAATGAAAGAAGCTACAGAATCATAAAAACCTCGTCGAGGAACACCGACATCAAGGGCCTCACCCCGCTGACCTCCTACGTGTTCCACGTGCGGGCGCGCACGGCGGCCGGCTACGGGGAATTCAGCGGCCCGTTTGAGTTCATGACCAACTCCGGTGAGTTCAGGCACGCCACTGCTCCTCGGACCTCCGCCGCAGAGCCCGAGATGCTCGACGCCGGCTCTGTCACGCCTGTTTCTGCAAAATCCTGCAATGATAGCATCTTTTTACGAGTTTGTCTCTTCCATCGTAGAGTCGTTAATCAAAATAGCTGCCGTCTATAAAAGATAAATGATATTGTGCTCCGGCACCTGACTGGCAACTTGAGTAGCTTCCATTATTCAGGTTGCAATGAGTCTCAGGGGTTCAAACTACAGGACGTTTTTTGAATAATGGCACCATTTGTGACAGTTTTAGTTGGAAGCTGCTGATTGCTACTCTTTGCTTCTCATTAGAGGCCTTAAATGTTATAATTGTACAGAGATGCACTGTAAGTCCAGGTGTCCCCTTTGTAATGCAGATGGAGACAGCAGCGCATGATAATGACATGGTCCAAGCACACATCCTAATGGGCCGGCATTGTCTCAGTGGAGAAGGAAGGGGAACACAAGGAGGAAGTGGGGGGGGGGGGTCAATGACAAACACAGAGTGTACACAGGCTCTTTCATGTGCGGCGACTTGGTTGAGCGCAATGATATTGACTTTGCTCTTTGTCTCTTTCCAACCGTCCCCCCTTTCTCTCCCCCACCCTCCTTTTTTGTCCTCCCATCTTTCCTCCCTTTTTCCTCAGTTCCAGCTCCCATTATCGGCGATGGGGCCAACTCCACGGTGTTACTGGTGTCAGTGGTGGGCAGCGTGGTCCTCCTCATCATCCTCATCAGCGCTTTCGTCATCAGCCGAAGGTGAGCGGTCACCCGTCTGTCCCTTTCCCGCTTCCTGTCTGTCCCTCTTTCCTCCTGGACGAGGGATGTCTTGCTTAGCGCCGGGGGAAAGGTAGCTGTCAGGAGATGGACGATGGACACACACACACACACACACACTGAGCCAGGCAGCCAGTGCGACTCGCTCACGGCGGATGAGTGATGACTCGCCACACCGGAGACGTGATTGACAGCTCCGACAGCTGAAGAGATGCAATCAGCGACCCCCTCGCTCCCTGTCCTCTGCATCCGTCTCCCCGCTCCCGTCCCTCTATCTCTCTGCTAGTGGCTGTAATCCCGACCGCTAGTTATTTTCTCCCGCTGCGCCCTGCTGCCCGCCGTGAAGAGAATGAGAGAGAGAGAGAGAGGAAGAGGGAGAGAGCGGGAAAAAAAAGACGAGATAAGCGGGCAATGAAAAGTAGGGGGATAGAATACAGACAGAGTGAGACAGAGAGGCATCAGGTGGATTTGCAGTGACCCAATCTCAGGGTGTTAACCAGCGAGCAGGACAAAGCACCGTCTCACAGATGGGATTACATGCAGATGGGTCTGCCTCACCTCAGGGTGTTAACCACACTGTGTGTGTGTGTGTGTGTGTGTGTGTTTATGCACGTCCTTATGTGAAAAAGTATTCTTTCCATGTGTGTGGTGGCACTGGGGGAGGGGAGGGGAGCGTTAATGGTTAATGTGTTGATTCCTGTGTGTGTGTGTGTGTGTGTGTGCACCTTTTTATGGGCTTTCGTTGATCCCTTTATGTGTGAGTGTGCCTCTTCATATGGAAAGCAAATCATCGTTTGCATGTGTGTATTGGTGTTGAGAATGATGGGGAGTGAAGGGGGTTGTTGATTGTGTGTGTGTGTGTGTGTGTGTGTGTGTGTGTCCTCTCTTTTCCATGTGATTGCCTCTCTCCCCGGCCAAGCAGGTGGTTGTCTCAGCCTTTTTTATATGCATGTGACGGCCACTGTCATTGTGCTGCCGCGGCCATCCTGTGATTGTGGGGAGGGACTGTAATCACGTCGCCCGTTTACCATCATTACACAACCATAGAGGAGAACAATGTCTCGCACATCTGGTCATTTCCGCCACTGACCCGACACATCAATATAAGCACAGGTGTCAGGCTGCCGGAGGGATTCGGAGGGATTTAAGTGCATCTCTTCCAGGATTGATTTGCTGCTATAAGCTCAGTGCCCTTCAGGAACCTTCAGTGTAATATTTTATCTTAAAGGGGACATATGTTGGTTTCTACTAGAACACGTTCACATGCTTTAATGTTCAAAAAACACGTTATGTTTCTCACACTGTCTGTCTGAATGTGCTTGTAGTCACCCTTTGCCTGAAACACTCCGTTTTAGCGGCTGTCTCTTTAAGCATCCCTCCCGAAAAAAACCCAGTCTCTGATTGGCTTGCGAGAAAAATATGGCGCATAGTTCTCAAGTCATAGGTGAATAGTTAAACGTTTTGGATTTCACAGACAACATGTTGATTAGTGAGCTTTAGACGTGCTTGTTATGCTAAGCTAAGCTAACCCTCCACTTGTTGTAGCTGCATATTTAATAGACAGACGTGAGAGTGCTATCAATCTTCTAATCCAACACTTGGCAACGATGCTAATAAGCATATTACACCAAAAAAACTATTCTCTTCAAGCTTTTTATCCCCTCATCTAAGAGCCACAAACCAGACTCTAAGAATGATGTTAGGTTAGCATTCAAAAGCAGTTTCTGTCCCTGTAATGAGCTCCCTTTAATGAATAATTAACATCAAACTAGAATTTTAATGTCCGAAACAGTAATCAGTGATTGTGTCGCCTCTTCACGTAATTAAATTGATGTGCAGTCTTAGTTTGAGTTTTAATTAGGGTTTTACGAAATTGACACTTGTTTTGTTATTATTATAATTTGTTATTTTTGCCTTTTCTATTGTTGTTTTTTTGTTGTCACTGCGACTGACCGTCCTGCTGTCTTTGCCCCCAGAAGGAGTAAGTACAGCAAGGCCAAGCAGGACTCTGACGAAGAGAAGCACTTGCATCAAGGTAACTCACAGTTAACACTCCACCCACACACTCTATAATTGAAAGAAACATTAGCGCTGGCAGGTGTGTTCATGTGCATGCACTCTAAACCGCAAATGAAGCCCATAAAATGAGGTAGTGGGCGGGGTGGGGGGGGGGGGGGGGGGGCAAACTATTTTGAAGTTAATGTACTTGCATCCTAACATGCTCCAAACACCTCATTATCAAGTCATCAGCGTTGTTGTTGTTGTTGTTTGCGTCAAGTTAATGAGCTCCGTCTTCATCGGAGTCAGCCGTAGTGACACGGAAAGCAATGGAGTCAGAGTGTGAAGCGAGGTATGGGGAGAAGAAGGGAGGAGGTCCCACAGAGGACGGCGGTGTAGCCTGCAGCGCCATGGAAATAAAGAACAGATGGAGCCGTACTTCCAGGAATAAATTAACCTTCGTTTTTTTTTTCTTCTTCTTCCTTTCATTCCCCAAAACGTCTTTTTTCCTCAGGAGTGAGGATATACGTTGACCCCTTCACCTACGAGGACCCCAACCAAGCCGTCCGGGAGTTCGCCAAAGAGATTGACGCCTCCTGCATCAAGATCGAGAAAGTCATTGGCATTGGTGAGGGGGCACGTTTCGTCTTCATACTCCATTCATTATCAATTATTATGAACGCAGTGTTCCGGGGAGCCTTTGTAGTAAGGCAGATTATAACACACTTTGGATAAAAGCATTCACCTAATGGCCTAATAGTGCAGTTAGTATTCGTGTTTTATGCAAAATCCTGCAGCCGGCACATCATTCTCAGCTGTGTGTGCTCTCATGGACACCCCCTTGTGCTCATGGACACCCCCTTGTGAGTGAAAATACATTGTTTTCTCAGACAATGACGTTTTGGTCTGCCTCTGAGAGAGTAAAGAAATGAGTAAATACAAATCAGAGGAGGCTAAATATGTCGTCTGTTCTCTTCCTGTGGCCGGAGAAAAGTCATCCAATGACAAAATAATAAAGAGAAAGAATCAATACCCATTTCCCCTTCGCTCTCTCTCTCTCTCTCCCTGCTCCAGTGGGTGAGGGGAGGAGGGGAGGAGGGATTAGAAACCCTGATCAATGTTAAAATTGGACAAACACACACACACACACACACATGCTCCCTCCTCGATGTGATTTATAATCCGTACACTGTGTGTTTTCAGGGGAGTTCGGCGAGGTCTGTAGCGGCCGTCTGAAGATGCCGGGCAAGAGGGAGATCTGCGTGGCCATCAAGACGCTGAAGGCCGGCTACACCGACAAGCAGAGGAGGGACTTCCTGTCCGAGGCCAGCATCATGGGCCAGTTCGACCACCCCAACATCATTCACCTGGAGGGCGTGGTGACCAAATGTATGTCGTGCATGTTATTTGCGTTTACCTTTTAATGGGTGCGGGATGAGAATTCTTCCATTTTCCCGCATAATTCTTTCCCTATTTGAGAAACCAGAAGCTATTTTGGAGAATTTCAATGATACCATTCACACACACACAATGACTTCTATATTATAATGACACAGACATTCATTCATTCCTGCTGTCCCCCTTTTTCTCCCTTCAAATAAACGCAACAATAAATCACCACTAAGTACGTCTGCGGGTTTGGGTGACTTTGGAAAAGGGCGAGTGCTTGGGACAAACCGATCTTTACCAGCCAAGAGGTGTGTGTTTGTGTGGCGCTTGTGTGCTTTGATGCTGGCATACCTGCAGCATCTGAAGACCTAAGTGAGACCTGCATTCGCATATACGTGTTTGTGTGTTGCCCGCACACCCCATCCGGTGTATCCCCAGGTGGGCTTTGTCCAGATGGAAGGGGGGGGGGGGTCCAGCATTGGTGGGGAAGGGGGTGGTGGGGGGGTGTTGGAGTTGAGGTAGCTGGGCAGTTGGGAGGGGGGTCTAATGGGTCCAGGAACAGACCCTGTAGCGCGGCACCAGGCTCATTAATCATGATGTCAGCTGTAAATGTGTTTGGGGTTAGGGAGTGATACCTTATCCCTCCTCTATCTGCTGCTGCATGGCCACAAAACACCGGCCAAATCTCCCTCCCTCTGCCCTTGGCTCTCTCTTCTCTCCGTCTCTCCATTCCTCCCCCCCCCCACCTTCAACACCTTCCTCCGGTGCTTTCTGTTAGGGCCGGAGGTGTTCGTGTATATATGTGTGTGTGTGCGTGTTCGAAGGTCTTGTCAGCACATGTCGGCGTCCCTCCACCTTTGATTGCACACATGTGTGCGTGAGTGTTACCATAGCTGATGATCAGCCAGCCTCGGCTGGAGGGGTTAGATGGATGAAGTGCCTTAATGCGTCGTGACACAACAACAGCCCGGCCCTATCTGTGCTAGATAACGCTGTCTCTGCCACTGTTCTACACACACACACACACACACACACACACACACAGAAAGATGCACGCATACACACTTTCAGTCCGGCCGGAGCTGAAAGTAAACAGCAGCACGGGCAGAATTGCATATCACCTATAACACCGGGGGGGGGGTGACCTCGCAGACCTAGAGTGAGGAAGACAAAGGTGGACAGATGGACAGGAGGAAGGGGAAAGAAACCGGAGACAAGAAGCGGACGGGGAAGGTGCAAAATGGAGAAGGCTGGTTGAGAGCTGATGGATCAGAGGAAAGACAGAGAACAGCGGTAGAACCACCGAACCGGAGGCTGAAAGAGGACGAGAGACGGAGCGAGACGGGAGACGACGGTGAGCCGACGGTGAGCCAACGCAAGAAGACCGACGTGATACCACCTCCATCCACTCTCACTTTTGAGGAACTTGACGGAAGGCAAATTAGTGCTTTACACTTCAGTGTGTCGGTGGAATCTATTAAAAATCCATTATTTGAATTGCACTCCCCTCTCTCCATTACAATCACGTTAAAAGGAATTCTCAATCTGGCCTCAGTTTGCTGGCATGTCCAACGTAGACAATTAAGCCTCATTAATAATGGAGGGACTCCAAATAGACGCCGAAATACATAAATGTGCAAAAGAAATCTCTCTCACTGAGGACCGCTGGCTGCAGTCCACCGTCCTGAAGCCTGTACGGATTTAAAGTTTCCGTCACGCAAAGTGTGTAATTAAAGTCCAGCCTCCGTTAAGAGCTCGAAATCAGACGGGATTTGTTTAACAGCTGATTTACATAAACTAAAAGCGTGCTAATTAAAAATAGAAAAAGATCTGCGTTTAAAAAGCAAGATCTTTGTTCGCTGCAAACGCCACGGCCTCCGAAGAGCCAGCGTCCCCCCGTCCCCCCCTCCCCCCAATATTGTCCCCCTGTTGCGTTTGTCCCCTTCCCCTGTTTTGTTGGCAGGTGATAATCGGCCCACTGGCCCCAGAGTTCATTGCCAAAGCCGGCAGGCCGTATTCAGTAAACAAGGAATTAGCATGCAAATGGAAAGGGAGGAAGAGGGCGGGGCTGGGAAGGCGAGAGTTTAAGGTCGCAGGTCAGACGCTCCTCAGACTTGATTGGGGAGCTGTCAATCACCGGCGGCCCCGGGGCAGAGGCGAGCAACAAAGGGAACAAAGATGGCTGACAAAGAAGGGCCCCCCCGCCCCCCTGACCCCCCCCCTGCTCTCACCCAACTTTAACTCCACTTCCTCTTTTTTTTCGGGCATCGCCGGAGCTCCCCGAAATTAATGGAGTGCCAATCACGCGGCGGGTAAGGCGGTGACTGACGGCCTCTTGGCGTGGCGAGCAGGCCTGCTGTGGAGCGGAGGAGCTTCACCTTCGAGACCTCGGCTGCCAAAAAACGCTCGGCTGGCTCTCCACCGCTGTTCGGCATTCTGCTGGAGATTTGCACATAACCTCCCCGCTAGGCATTTCGGTCTAAGTCAGCACTTTCTCTTCAACGCAACGGGCTTTTAAGTCCACCTTAAACTGTGAAATGGGACTCAAAGAGCAGTTGTGCTGTTCCGGGAGGAATTCATGGCAGCACTTTTTCAGCATGTGTTGTTGCCATGGCTGGTTAGGCACCAGCTTGCTGCCATTTTGGGACAAAAACAAGCCTCCCTTCCTTTCCTTTTTTTCCTCTCTCTCGCTCTCTCTTTCCTCATGACCGCTACCCCCCCCCCCCTCATCCTAAGAGACAAAGACAGACAGAGACCCACCAGGGAATGTCCACCCTCCCCGCCGCCTGCCCATGCTCAGATAAAGACGCAGACGCTTCCCCGAGAGAGACAGAGAGGGGAGGACAGAGGGATGAGGTGAAAAAGGCCAGAGAGGAGTGACAGGGATCGGCGGGGGGGGTGGGGGGAGAGTGAGGGAGGTGAAAAGAAAGCAACGGAGAAGAGCTAGCGGGAGAGTGACAGATGCGTGGAAAGTTGGCAGAGGAGAAAAAGGGCAAAGGGACAGTGAGTGACATAAATAGCGAGTCAGAGGGATTCTGGGTGAGTGACCGTGATGAGACTTTGGATAATGCGTCCAACGTCAGTTCATATTTGCATAAACACAAGATGCTGTGTGTGTGTGTGTGTGTGTGTGTGTGTTGTGTTCCAGTGGAGATGCCTTTGCATGTGCAGGAGGAAAGTAAGTGGGATGTCAGGGCAACCGTAACACTGAGCTAATTAAATCACTACGGGACAGAGATGGATGGCCTAACACACACTCACACACTCACATTCCCTCGAGAACCCCTCCCCCCCCCCCTCCCCACCCCCCTGCTGCGTCGGGCTGTGATGTGCATCGTTTACCTCTATAATCATCTGCCTCTCATTCTCTCTCTCTCTCTCTCTCTCTCTCTCTCTCTAGGTAAGCCAGTGATGATTATCACAGAGTACATGGAAAACGGATCGCTGGATGCATTCCTGAGGGTCAGTCATGCGTTTCTGTCTGCGAACATGCGTGTGTGTGTGTGTGTGTGAGTGTGAGCATGCGATACAAGCGTAGCGTGCCGATCCCATCTTATCTCTGACATGTCATCCCCCCCCTCCTCCCCGAAATTACAAGCGTTCGTTCACAAACATTCGCCCTAATCTTTATCCCCTCCTTGATCGACTTACTGTTCTTTTTTTTTTTCCCGACAAGGAGGTTGGCGCAGGTTTGATTTCCAGGGTTCACTACACTTTGGGCTTTAGATGCCTACTGCTGTCCAGTGAAGATCAAACCGACTCAAATAAAAAGGAACACAGATAGCAACTTGTTGCACAATAGTAGTTGCAATTAAAGGGGAACACTCGTATACCATTTACCATATTTACAGCCTATGAATGCTCAGGTGTTTATTTACGAATAAATAAACCATTTATTAACACCGAGACAGAATTCACTCATCAAAAGAATCATTACTGCCACAGGGGAAATGTTTAAGATGCCAGTGAAATCATTTGAGACACAATGTTTAAACATTTTCCTTTTTTTTCCTCCCGTCTCGTTCCTGCAGAAGAACGACGGTCGCTTCACGGTGATCCAGCTGGTCGGCATCCTGCGGGGAATCGCGTCGGGCATGAAGTACCTGTCGGACATGAGCTACGTTCACCGCGACCTGGCGGCTCGCAACATCCTGGTCAACAGCAACCTGGTGTGCAAGGTGTCCGACTTCGGCATGTCCCGAGTGCTGGAGGACGACCCCGAGGCTGCGTACACCACCAGGGTGAGTGTGTGTGTGTGTGTGTGTGTGTGGAGGCGAGCATGTGTCCGACCGACTCAGCCGGTCCTCCCGCGTGTCACCTTGTCGGCTTTCATTAATGGGCCCAATCTTCCAATTACAGGGGGGGAAGATCCCCATCCGCTGGACGGCCCCGGAGGCCATCGCTTACAGGAAGTTCACCTCGGCCAGCGACGTGTGGAGCTACGGCATCGTCATGTGGGAAGTGATGTCATACGGCGAGCGACCGTACTGGGACATGAGTAACCAAGACGTAAGTCTGGAGAAATGGAAATCAAACATAAATAATACACAGCTTGAATTAGGTTGGAATATTGGAGCGTGAGCAATAATTCCCAGTCGCTTGTGTGTCAAACATTTTTGAAGAGATACTACATCATTTTTAACCTGGTTATGTGATCAAATTACCGTCAGGGGTGATACAACATCACCAGCAGTGTATTCCCCTTTCTCATTCACACAATGAATTCACAATTCTAGTGGCACTAATGACGGTAAAGAATTGAATTAATGCACCAACAAATGTCTTGCAAAATGTGTCGTGAGTCAGAGACAAAGTGACTTACAGCAGCATTGATCTCCTGCCTAGGTGATCAAGGCCATTGATGAGGGCTATCGGCTGCCCCTGCCCATGGACTGCCCCGTGGCGCTCCACCAGCTCATGCTGGACTGCTGGCAGAGAGAGAGGGCCGACCGGCCAAAGTTCGGACAGATCGTCAACATGCTGGACAAGCTGATCCGCAACCCCAACACCCTGAAGAGGACTGGGGGAGAGACCACTGTCAGGTGAGAGTGCTCTCAGCCCCCCCCCATGCCCCTATTTACTCTGGATCATCCACAGAACACACTATGAACAGCTTTCATTGGGGAACTACTTCTTACTGAAGAAATAGTCCCTAAAAAAACCGGTTTACTGCCAATAGAAAACCATTACAGTCATGTTGACATTTGATCAATTCTTTAGGAATTCGGATCATTGCTGCTGAATTTCCCATAACGCTCACAGCAGCAACCCGCGAATATGTTGAGAAGATAACGTGCATAAAAAAAACACACATATGCAGCCAATTTACCGCACAGTGCATTGCGTATTCTCTCGCCGGTGTGTTTACATTCTCCATTAAACATTATCTACCAGCTACGTGTGCCTCCTAAAGCACAAACACCCTCTATAATGGACTAGCTTTAATGGCGCTGTACACTGAGATATGTAGGCGCTCTAACAGGGTGGGGGGGGGGTTAAAAACAAACATGACCCTGCAGGTCCGACACCATTACTCTCGAGCGACTAAACGTGTTACGAATGACCTACGTGTGTTTACAGACTCGGGCGCAGGCCGGTGGGATTCTTTGAGTTGGGAGTTTAACGAGTGTGCGCTCACACACACACTCGGCTGCGGTGAGAGCGAGAAGGGGAGTCCTCGTGGAGTAATTAGCAGAACGCGAACCTATAAATGCAGCTTTTACAGTTCCAAGAGGGAAAAGAGGGGGAAAGTAAAATGTGTGTGTGTGTGTGTGAAAAGGGATCCTCATGCATAATCTTTTCCACGGACTGAGTAGAGATGACTTATTAAAGAGTCTGACATCCTGTTCTCACACTTCTCCTCAACATCCTAACGATGAAGAGAGACGGGGCGAGTGTGTGTGAGAGAGTCACCAGAGCGGGACGAGACTCGCCACCGACTCAGACTCAGACTCGCAGGGCCTCCGTGTAAATGTTTCATGGCTGGCGGCGCTGCTGCGACACTCAATAGTAAGGAGAGACAAGAAGAAAACTAACAAGAGATGTGAATAAAGAGGGAGGTCATTCTGCTGATTGTGTGGAGGAACCCAAGGTGCACCCTCGAGGGTTATGTGTTTTCTGTAAAATAAGGATTAACTGACTGTGGCGGTCACACCCAGGGAGGAACCACGTTTGGCTTGGCTCGGTTTCTGGTAGGACCCACAAGACAGGGACACATAGCAAGAGCTGAACCCCCCGACAGACCTGCTGAGTCCACCGAGGAGGGGAAAGCTGGAGAGAAATGTAGCGTGGAGCATTTTTATGGCTTGTGGGTACGGCTCGCTTGTTATCGGCGCGCCGCTCTGATGCTACAGCGTCATAGTCAGGAATGAGGCTAATTCCTGGAATGTTGTCGTTGCCGTTGTCATGAATCAGTAGTTCTCCAGATCAAAAGCACTTAACAAGGAACTTTTATTGTCTATTTGCAAAGACGTTGCACGCGTCATGGTTTGGGGTTTAGTTGCTGGATCGAAGCATCGAAACACAGAACCAAACTGACAAGAAACTTAAGCTCATGAAATGAACCCTCCACTTTCCTCTCCTCCGTCCACCACCAGGCCTAAGACCACCCTGCTGGAGCCAGGGAGCCCCGAGGCGACCTCGGCCGTGGGCACGGTGGAGGACTGGCTGCAGGCCATCGGCATGGAGAGATACAGCGACAACTTCACCGCCGCCGGCTACACCACTCCAGAGGCCGTGGTCCACATGACACAAGAGTGAGTACGGAGGGGAGGGCGTGACAAAGAAGGAGGTGCACGGCAAAACAATATTGTTATACTGAGGGAATCATTTTAAGGAACTGGGACGTCTTTCGTACGTTGAGTAGAAAGCCACATCCAGCAGCCTGTTAGCTTAGCTTAGCATAAAAACAGCCTGCCTGGCTCTGGTATATAATCTGCCCTGCAACATTTCTAAATTTTAGAAATGAAAATGTTCTATCTCATTTGTTTGATTAATAGATAAAAGTAAAAAATGAGAAGTTGTGGTTTCACTGTGCGACTGTGTAGTTCCGACATGAAGCTAGCTGTTCTTTAGCCGAGCTAGGACGTTAGCCTGCTGGCTGTAGCTTCACATTCAGTGAACAGATGTGAGAGTGGTGTCAATCTTCTCATCGCACTCAAGAAAGCAAAATATCCCCCAAAATATCAAACTATTAACCTCCTCTACGATTGGAGCAGAATCAACATGTGACATCTTGTGTTAAATGTTTCTCAGTCTCTTGTCGCTGGTTCGTAATGATTTCGGCTGTTCAGATTAGAGGATTCAGGTTGCTGTGTTGGCAAGTGGAATTCCTTATACAGCAGTTAAACTGTCGGGCCTGTTTCCACTGGAAGGCTGTAAAGTTCATCATGTGGATCAGGCCTTACGTGTGTTTGTTATTGTTGTCGCCCGTCCTAAAAAAGGCCCTCTTTCCCCCCCCCCACCATCCTTTCGCAGGGACATGGCTCGTATAGGCATCACCTTGGCGGCGCACCAGAACAAGATCCTGACCAGCGTCCAGGGAATGCTGTCCCAAATGCAACAGATGCAAGGCAGAATGGTTCCCGTCTGAGAGATTTCCACCAAGAAAAAGAGGAAAAGGAAGCAAAGCGACTTCGTTTCTTATGAAAAAAAAATAAAATAAACAAACAAAAAAGATTAAATATAAAAAAAAGAGACAAATAAACTATGAAGAAGTAGTTTACCTCATCCATGCACTTTAAATTGGATCTAAAAAGATGTTGATGAAGAAGAAAAAAAAGTGGTGAAAATGGCACTTTTTTTTTTTTTTTTTCAAATCAGACCATAAACCTTCCCCCGTTTCTTTGTTTTTGTTTTGTTGTTTTGGAGAATGGGACGTTTCTGTCTGCAGCATTTTTGAATAGATGGATGGACGGATGGAAAAGAGCTTCCGAGAGGCCAAATCTGGAGTGCCTTTAATGGTCTGGAAGTAAGAAGCGAGGGGGGTGGGGGTGGGGGGGGAATCGTACCTTTCGTCCTCCTCTTGGCCAGAGTGTTGTTTCTGGAACTTTCTTTCTGGAATAATCCACGGAGCAGATTTTTTTGATTTCCTGTGACTGTGTTTATTGTACATGAATATGTTTCTGTGGAGACTCGCAGGCCGCCATTGTTCTCTCTCGCTCTCTCAGCTGGATCTGTTTGATATCTCGCGGACAAAATGGAGGATCCCGGGCCGCCGTACGTAAACAGTGAATCTCTGAGAGGTTGAGGGTTTGATTCCGAGGGGGGGGGGGGGGACGGCGGTGCAGGGGAGGGGCTTAGTCTGAGCAGCTTTTTTTTGTGTTTTTTTGCTCTGTTCTGGCCTTGTTTTTCTCCCAGGACGCTGTATTTTGTTGCCCTCAGGACGTTGCTAAGAATGTCTTTGATCTTCCAGAGGAGCCTTCCCACTCCCCTGTCTTCTCAACAAAACAAAAAAAAGCCCCCCTAAACCTCAGATAAACACACAATTTGGATTCTTCCATTCATCTCCCCATCTGAATCAAATCCCCGGGCCCCCCCTTCAGGACCCACCGACTCTTCCGCACCACTTTCGATGGACAGCTGTTTGGACCGGTTGAGTTGGCTTCCCTAATTGGACGCGAGAATGAAGGAATGTATCGGCGGGATTTTTATTTGGACAGACTTGATTGTCAGTACGGATGCAGAATGAATCAGAATCATCAGCGTCATCATCTCTAAGAAAAGAAAACACACAGAGGAATACTCAAACCGGCATCGAGGTGAGGATCAATGCTATTTCATTTGTTTAACATAAAGCAAACACACTGGTTAAACCTCCCATTATTATTGCAAGTATCAGCTATGTCTAGCCACAGAGCGCCTAAAAGATTCATTAGACCCCCCCGTCCCCCCCCCCTCTCATCACCGGCCCCTTCAGCTCCAGAAACTGTGTTAATTAACAAGTGGGCCGCGCCACCTCAGGCCGCCAGAGCAGATCAATAGCCACTGGCCTGTGATCAGTCTGCGGGCCTGATGCTGATGGCATGTTAATGAGAATAATTAATCAGCCGCCGACTCCCAATCAGCCGAGCAGAGCCCGCCAGAGCTCAGGGAACAGGAAGAAGGTGCTTTCTTTCTTTCTCTCGAGCAAACACACATTCAAATGTTATCGTGGTAGCAGGAAGGTTTCAGGTAGAAGTCACGCTCTCATTTTGATTCATTGGAACGTATCAGGTGTTGACGTGGCCAGGTTTCCATTTTGGGGATTTTCTGAGGAAAAGGTCATAAGTAGCTACTAGCTCACAGGTTAGGAAAGCACGGCGTTGGCTCAGCTCAAGACTGATCTCACCCACTTACATAATTGCTTTGATTTATGTGACGGCATTGATTTATTTGTTTTATTTAATACAGCTAGTCACCGCTTAATTAGGTTCTGTAAATTTAGCTAAAAGAGTACAACAGCCCTGCAATAAATCAATCACAATGATGTTCAGGTTTTATTGTTTTTAGGTCATTTTGGTAGCCGTAGTTTGTGATGGTGTTGCAAAGCGCTGCAATTTACAATAAACCTAATTAATCTGCTTTATTAATTATTTTCTCTCTTAATTGTTCCGTCTGTAAAATGTGAAGAATCCCTTTTTTTATAATTTCTCAGAGCGATGGCGGTGTTACTAAATAGCTCATTTTATCTGACGAACAATCATCATATATGATGAAAGGAAGCATGAAGTCATCACATTACAGAAGCTAAAACCTGCAAACGTTTTGCATTTGTGCTTGAAAAATTATTTACACGATTAATCAGTTATAAAAATAAATAGTTCCACAGTTGATGGACTAATTAATTAATTCACTAACAGTTTTAGCTCTACTGGTGAATTGTGTTTAATTATACGGAGAGTTTCTAATATGTTATATTCAAAAGTATAAAAGCAGTAATTTCAAAATGACAGCATTTACTTTAAATGCACAGACGCAACAACAAGCTGTCTAAGGCTGTTTTAAACACGAAACAATAGTTGGATACTAAAAGTCAATGAGCTGTGATTAATCATATTCCTGCACGAGGAATGTTGAAAGGCTTTATTTCAGTTGGCAGCACAAGAGAGCATGGTGCGGTCTCACTGGCTGTTGAATCCATACCAGCATTCATCTCATACACAAGCGAGTTAAACGTCCGATGGTGCGTGTTCGATGCGTGCCAATAAGTCAAGGGCATGTTTCAGATATTATGTACACACACACAGCAGCATGTGGCGCGCACAAGTTAATACATCGTTGCCACAAAATCCATATTTTCCCCCCGCGGGGCGGCCGCACGCGCTCTCTGGATGCTCCGGCTCCTGGCATCGGACTTTGTTTAGCAGATGAGTCGAATGTTCCATCGGGTCTGGAGCCGGAGAGCCGTATTGTTGGTCAGGACTGGATGCCAAGCAGAAATTGTTTATATTCAAAACCGCCATGACTGATGCAGCCTCTCTCTCTCTCTCTCTCTCTCTCTCTCTCTTCCTCCCCCCTTTTTCTCTCTCTCCCCAGCTGCCGCTCTCCATCACAAACGGGATCCCGCTCTGGCTTCGCCGCGACCAGAATTCTTCCTCTTTGTTTTCCTCCTCCCGCTCTCCCGCTCTCTCCCACCCTCCGACCCCTTTGCGTCTCCTTCCCGACGCCGAGGGTGAAAACAACAATCCCACCCTCAAGCGTCCGGGACGTCGCACCGCCACAAACACGCCAAGTTGACAAAACACGCTCCCGTTGCCGTCCAAGCAATCTGCTGGAATTACTATGAATGATTTTGACAGCTTGAAAAAAAAAAAAAGAGACAATAAGAAGAATGTAATATAATCAAGAAGCCCTGCTCCAGCGGATAATGTACTTTTATTTTGAAAGTTACATTTTATTTTATTGTTTTTATTGTTTTTATTTTTATTTGTTTGCATGTAAAGTAACAAACGTTTGATTTGAGCGTGCGAATGTGATGACACGGGTGTGTGTGCGTGTGTGTGTGCGTGTGCGTGTGTGTGTGTGTGTGTGTGTGTGTGTGTGTGTGGGTAGCGGTATGAGTGACAACGTCTTTGAAGTACTATCAGTAATTGTGTCGGTTTTCATGCCACCGTCGAGGAAGAGAAGATAACAGATGTATTGTTTTTGACATGAAAATGCTTTTTTGTCGTTAAAAAAAAAAAAGAAAAGGGTTGTGTGTTGCTCCCGTCGTGCGAACTACTTACTCAGCAACAGCATTTATTACACAGCTTTGTTGGAATGCAGCTCATTCGCGAGCGGACACACAGGAGACAAAGAGTGTCGAGTGTGACGAAAAGCCTCCCGTCCATAGAAACACTCCGAACTCAAGGCGAGAGTTTGGACTCTGTGAAGAAGCTCGTGACAAGTCGGGGATGAAATGTCGGAAACCAGCTCTCTTCTCTCTCTGTGAGGAAAAGGGGGCAGTTTGAAATGAAGCACCTGTACACAACAAAGGATCCGAGAAGTGAGGAAAAGGTGTCTAAGAAGGGAAATCTGTTGGGTTACTTTCTATTTTTTTTTTCCAGAGCACATCATACAGCTACAGGTTTAACCCAATGGACTATATTCCTTTTTTTGTTCCTTTATCTCTTCAAACTATACTTATGCGAATGTTTCTGAACTCGTAAGTGACGCTTCATATAATACAACAACACCTCCGTCCTTAATACAGCTCTACAGCTCTTGTCCCTTTTTATTTTTTAGGCAACGTGTCGTTCTTTTTTTGGGGTTTTTATCTGTCGTAAAGAAAAAAGGACCTGTTTGGAAATATGCAAGACTTGTTGGGAAGGAGAAGGAAACCAGAATGTACTGTAAAATACTTTTTTCCTTTACTTAAATGTTGGACGATTTGAAAAAAACGAAAAAAAAATAAATAACAAAAACGCAAGAGTTAATGTTTGTCATTGTATGCCTTCCGATGCCATATTGATCTAGACATGTAGATCTAACATTCTCTCAATCTTCTTTTGTACTTTTTTTTTTTTGACATGATCATGTTTTTTTGGCCTTGTTTGTTTTATTTTGTTGTTTTTTTTTGTCAAGGAGCTCTAGGTACATGTAACTTATGTCATTTATTTATGTCCTTTTATATCTAGTTTGTAAAATAATAGCCTAAAGTGAAGAAAATAAAAGGGGTGCCAAAGTGCATTCTTAATAAAGTAGAAACCATATGACGATCTCCCTGCCTCTCATTCATGCACACACACACACACACACAAAATAAGAAAATGGGTGGTGTGTATCGTCTGCAGCACATGCTCGGCTGATATCATGACTCTGGACTCCAAGGCTGCTGGCCCTCAGCTCCACTCGGGCCCTGGAGCGGTGGCGAGCGCCGCTCACTTGCTGTGTGTGTGTGTGTGTGTGTGTGTTTAATCAGAACAACATCTGCTTCCTGCTCTCACTTCCAGCAGCGATAAACCACTGATTGTCCTGAGTCTTTGATAAGGGCCCAGGAGGGAGGGGGGGGGGGGGGGGGGGGAGAAAGGACAGTTTTAGACAACGTTGAGCCAAACAGCGTTTTGCACGTTTCCTGAGAAATCACCAGCACAAGGCACGCATACATTAAAGGCTCTGAAGTTTTTCAAGATATTTCGCTCAGGATCACAAAGTAATAAAGTTATTATTTTAAAGTCAGGTGATCACAAATGTCGTTAGGATTCATCATCTGGGGACGCTGCTAACGTGGCTAAAAAGAAGAAGGGGGATAGATTGTTGCTGAAAGAAACAGACGGTGGGGGGGGGGCAAGACAAGGAAAAGTGCTAAATGCAGCAAAAAAAAAAAGCAGCAGAGAGAAAGTGAAGAGGAAGAAACCCAGACAGGGGGAGTATGAGAGCACAGGTCACACGGAAAGTAAAAGCTGGCCGTCTGCTTACACTTGGCCAACCAAAGTAAGCGGAGTCATGTTGAAAGTTCAGGTACTGGCCACGAATCGGCTGGGATTCGCTGCCTCTCTCTTAACAAAATCAGCACAATTCAACACCTCCGTCAGTGAAACCTCTCTTTTGACTTTTTTTCTCAGGGAGATGGCCCAAGAAAATGGTCTCCGAAATTCCTTCTCACGGGTCAAGATACACCACAGGTGCTGGAAAAAATATGACCATCCAGTATTTGGATAATTGCTTAGTTTAACTAGCACTGTTGTGAAGCTTCAGATCCACCAAAAATTCCCACAATCCATGTTTGTAATGTGGCTCATGCTAGCCTTGTATTGAAGAGATGACATCCATATTGGACAATTCGGCACTTAGCCTTCAGTGCTAACATCCAGGGTCAATCCTGAAAGGGGTGTTTCCTTTTCATTTGGGTAAATACTCGTATCTGATTGGACATCTTTTGGGTCAGGATCAGGGCCAAAATAACTTGATTGTATTCCCAACCATAGTTTATTTGTCATTGCCACAGTACTTCCCCAGCCGTAAACATTCCATATTTCCAAATTTAGGGATTTGTGGGCTCTTTAAAAAGAACCATAACACTTTTCACCATCAAGCCTCAATCCAGTGAAGCATCTCACACTGGCAGCCACATAAAGAGGCTTAAACGAAGACCGAGTCAAGAGACAACAATCCTACCGCTTCTGATCCCCCCCCCCCCCCCCACACTGCTAGAAGCCTCAATGCTTTTGTCAACCAATCTAATTAAGAAACCTTCAGGTGAAGTGCCAGCCCTTCCAACTAGCTTAACCCCCGCCGCCCCATACTGTCACCGCAACCCATTTCATTGGGTCACTTTGTTTCATAATTCAATTTCCTGATTCGAAAGATAGAACCCCTCCTGGCCCGTCCTCTAAGCCAATCACAACGGGGCGCCAACCCTCACACTGACATTATGATTACTCTGTCCTTTGTGTTCTTAAGTACGTCCTTAAATCCACACAATATGATAATCCATAATCCAAACGCTTCAATCTTAATCCCCAGATGCTCTCGACCAAAGTCTCGAGTTTTCTTTTCTTAGCTCTCCGGGGTTATTGGTTTGGCATTTTTGTTGTGGTGAAGGACGGTTTAAGAGGAAAACTGAGTGCCGTTTTGTGAGGTATAAGGGAAATATTTGACGGGACGGGACGGGGGGGGGGGGGATGACAAACCAGGAGAGCTGAAAGCTTCAGTGGGAATATAGCTGGGCAAAGACTCTCAAACGTCTGAGCGTATTGATCGAGAGGCTTCCAGCATGGAGTTGACCTTGCGTCTGGTCTACCAGGTACTTTTGATGGACACATAAAGGGCCTTTAAAATGTCAACAAAACGGGAGCACATTCTGGCAGCATGACAGAATGTGTCTTAATTTAGCTGTTTGAAACCTCTCCTGTTCGCAGTCAAACGCTTTCTCTGGTTCAGCAAACACCAGAGGCAGAAACTATCGCAGCCAAAACACCCGACAACAGGAAAAAACACTTACGGGAGGAAGCACCCTCTCTTGGTTACAACCCGGCCTAAAGGCAAACTCTTTTCTTTCCTCATGTGAGTGATGGAAATGAACGGGAGGCGAATCAGAATCAGGGAACAAAACAAACAGAAATAGAGCTCTGAGCTGGCGAAGAAAGAGAGTAAAGGGGGAGGAGAGCGAGTCGAGATTGATGGCTGGCGACTTTAGAGACAAAGCTGAAGACGTGTTTCAGTCAAGATTCTTAAGTAATTGGCAGCAGATCTGAGAGCATTTACTCAAGGATGCTCGAAAGTCAAACAAATACGCACCAAACAGATGTCTATATGAGAGTCTTCAGTGAAGATCTTTCAAAGAGAGCAGAGGAGGAAACAGCAGCGAAGATGTCCCGCTAGATTATTTTGGTAGGGAATTCTAAATTTCTTGTCTTTCAAAGCTTTTCTACCCACTCTAGTGTTGTGTCTCTTTGGATGGCAAACTAGGCCTGATGGTTGGACTGTCCATCCCCTTGTTGTGCTGATGTGAATATCTGATCAACTTTGAGTTGGATTGCTTTGAGACTTGGTAAAGACTCTCATGTCTTGACAATTATGGGATGGTCTGTGACATTTGTTTCCCCCATGAGATGAACCCTACTGACCTTTTCTCTCTTGTCTCTCCACTTGGTGTCTTCATGTAAACTACTCTCAGAAGTCAGTATTCAGCACCTTATAAAACATGGCTCAAACATGTCATGGCCCTGAACATCTGTCTAAAGGTTAGAAGGACGAAATAGAAAGACATTTACGGCAAAGCCAAACCATGTGCTGGTTGAACACGCAAGCTGCTTTTCTTGAAAAGACAAAATCCTTTGTTTGACAGCGACGATTGCAGCAAACCTAAATTGGTATGTTTCACTCAAGGCTTAAGTCACCAGAAGAGCCTTTAAGTAAGCAGCCCTTTGCATCTCTCCCCACCTGCTTTGTGTGGGAAACCGTCCCTCTCCAGGAGCGTAATCTACAGGGATTGTTGGTCTGTTGGGAGAGCGTGGAGCTTTATCGGCCCCACCAGACTAATCTCACCTCCGGGCCAAAGGGTGCCGGCGGGTGGCCTGTTCCCAAATGAAGGCGCAGGGAGGTCACCTACTTGACCACTCAATTGCTTCTTATCCAGATCCACCAGCAAGACTGCTGGCCCCACCTGATAGGCTGACCTTTGACCTCACTCCACACACACACACACACACATGTTAATCTCTAGAGCAAACCACTTTCCCTATGCCACCGTGCCTCGTGGTCTTGGTCCCCTCTGCTCACGAACTGGAGGGTTTAGGAGTGAAAGTGCGAGTTTGTGATGTGGATTTGGCTTCCATCTCCGCCAGCAAGATGCAGGTTAATCAAGTCAACCCCCACCCTCCTCTTCCTCCTCCCCTTCTGTGTCTGTTCGGCGGCCCGATGAAGGTCCAGCCGGCTATCAGCTCAAGCAGAAACCTGGTTATCACTGTGAAATGCAATGTTCAAAAATCCCCTTGATAACTGCCTGATGGACTGAGATAGACGGACAGCTACGTATATATATATAGAAAGACAGAGGGAGGAAGAGAAACCTGTAGATGAGAGGAGAAGTTGGGAGACAGCCAGGTGATTCACTTCAAACTCTTTACAAGAACCCCCAAAAACCCCTTTTTTTGTCTTCATTTTATTCAAAAAGTTGGGATCAAAAACATAAAAAAAAAGAGGGAAAGAAAGAAAAGGCACCCCGTGACACAGCGGCCATCCATCATCTGCTGGTTTGCGCCCAGCAGTGAGAAGAAGGAGTAATAGATTAAAGGAGACAGCGAGCTCGGTAACGGCGTGGGGAAAGTATGGGCTCGGGGATTTACTCTGCTCAGCGCAGCGTCGGCCTTCTGGACTGTTGACAGCAATGAGATTCCTATCACAGCTCACATGTGGGCTGCAACACATGAAAGCCTCCACACACGCAAACATGTGGACATGTACACGCACACACACACACACACACACACACACACACACACACACGCCGTCCACAAGGTCTTAATCCTCGATTTTTCAGCAGGCTGGAGAATGGAATTAAAATAGCACCCATGCCAGGGGATCATGGTACAGCGCTTAGTGATACGATCATGAATAGAGACGTACAGTATGGAGCGGTGTGGAACATGTCGTTCATGCCCGGCGGGGGTTTTTGGTGAACAAGGGATATATGTGTGTCTGTGTGATACAAGATAATGCGGTCTTGTGTTTCGCGTTTTAAAAAAAATGTATTACAACTACTACAATACTACGTAAAAATGATATTACTATAGTGGTCCTGAAATGACTACCACTACTCCTGCTGCTGCTACAAAGGACCTTATTTTTTGCGGCAGCGCGAACAACCAGGGCCAGCAGTGCACCGGCCATCTGTGTGCGGCGCTCCGTGCACAGGTGCAGCAACAATATGAACATGTTCAAAACTTTAGTTCAACACCTCCCGGCCCGTTTAAACCTGCATGAAAACAATCATTTGGAGCACCATGGTAGCCGAATGGTTGCTGTGCATGCCACATAACCCGAAAACGTTTGTGTTCTCCATTGTTTTTAAAGCGCTGTAATCGCCTGTGTATGACATGTACTTAATACGAAATACGCTTTCTTGCCGTTTCATATCTGGTTGAGCATTTCCACATGTTAATTAGAGGCCATATGTCATTTTTCTCTCGTCATATGATGTGAGTGTTGGCTTTGAAATGAGTGCTCGCCCCTCACGCATTAAACAAAAGGGGGAGCAGTCTTGGTTGAATCATGACCAATAAAGACAATCTTTTCATGGAGCTTTTTAATGTGAGTACCAGATTATTTCGTACTTCTGCAATCCAAACACATGCGTGCTACATAAAAGAGGGTCTAAATGACATGTTTACAATATGTCTGACAAGCTGCTGACCTCTCAAGGGTGTTTCCACTCCCGCTGCACGATGCATGCTGGGATTGGCTCCGGCTCCTATGATTCTAAATAAGCATGAGAAATGATTGGAAATTAATGATTTAAGAAATTGGCCTTTCCCGCCACGTTCCTCAGCATTCTCTGCCGATTAGGAATCAACAAAAGCTACTGAAGTAGCGATCACACAGAGTGATGTAATTTGCTGTGTAGCGGGAGTTTGTTTTTCTGAAAAAAACCAACATCAACAATGCTCAGCATGTGTTCTTTGGACAGTGAAAATTGAGTACTTCATAAAGCATGTGTAATAAGCGGGGCTGGTGTTTGTCTGCACATTTATTCGCAGCCTTTTCATCCAGCCTCGCTCAGCTTGCCTCCTTACATGCTATTTAAGACATCATTCAATCTCTGAACTGCAGCGCCACCCCCCCCCCCCCCTTGCTACCACAGCCCGGGCTCCTCAACCCCCCTCGGAGTGAGGGATTCTGGGGCTGGGCCGGGGTTCCTCACCCATACACGACCCCATCGACTGAGCTGCTCTCCGCTGGCTAAATGATTGATACTCGCCTTGGCTAACTAGACTCCCGAGTCCAAAAACAACTAAGGGCTGACTGGCCAGTCGGCTGCATCGTGTGTGTGTGTCTGTGTTTGTGTGTGTGTGTGTGTGTGTGCGCATGTATAATCAGCCCGGGAGACTCAGTAAAAATACGTGAGCAGGAATGAGGCGGAATGTGTTTGTGTATGTTTGTGAGAAAATGTGCTCGCGGGTATAAAAGTTTAAAACAGCAAGCCCTTTTGAGTAGTTAAGGTGTGCACACATATTGGGGGAGTGTGTGTTTGTGTAAGGCACAGCGCAGCGGGACTTTTACAGTATCACGTTTGCCCTCAAATCCCGACAGTGCATGTACATTACACAAGCTCTTTGGTGTGGGGAAATGTGGGGTTTTTTTTCCGTTTTTTGCCGTATAAATTTGACTGGTTGACTTCAATTGAGTGGGACCGCACAGCATGTAGTGATGGAGTCAGGGCTCGGTCCTAATGAGGTTACAGTTAGGCTAATTGAATGAAGTGCTTGGTGCTTCGGTTCACCGGTCAGCCGGCTAACGCTTTTTGAACCCCTGACACTAATCGTACAGTCCATTAAGTAGCTATAAAGGGGCCAACAGCCAACATGGCATAGGTCACACAACAAGTATAAAAAGAAAAGAGCTTTACCTGCAAATAGAAGGACACGAATCAGCAATGAAACACGACTATTCACCGAAGATTTAAAGAAGGGAACCCTGTATCTTCAGCTCTGTATTTGCTCTTTGTTAACCCTGACGCTCTATTAATAGCTATTATTGCCGTATCTCTACCATCATCACCGGAGGGACCTATCTAGGGAACTTATGGGTAGACTATCACCATGGAAACATGCTTCTCGTTAATTAATTGGCAATTAAACTGGGTTTGTTACAAAATCATGGAGGTCCACTGACTTAAATTCCCTTCTCGTCCAACAGCCGCTCGTTGTCTCTTAGGTGCTTGAGATATTTCTAAAAGAAAAAGAGTCAATAATAATAATTATAATAACACCTTTATTTATAGAGCACCTTTAAACACAGAGGACAATTGAGTTCTTTGTTTGGGAGAGGGAGACAAACCTACGCTGATGGCTTACCTGGTAAGTTCATATATGTTTCTGTTTGAAGAACCTCGTAGCAGGAGGTTCTGGTGATTTTCACTTCACTTCAAGGATAACGTGGTTCCTGTGTGGGTCAAGAACAGTCTACGACCCTAAGGCTGATAAAGCACACACACACACACACACACACACACACACACACACACACACACACACACACACACACACACACACACACACAAACAAAGTAAAAAACAACGTTGGATACACTTGACTCAAACAAACAGCTTTTTCTGTAGTTGTTAAAAACTTGACATTTGAACGTTTTTCATCCAGGAACACATGCAATTACATCGATCAATGAGCTGTTTTTACTTCACCTTCCCCACCAACAATGCTCTCCTCCCTACAACCTCTCTCTCTCTCTCTCTCTCTCTCTCTCTCTCTCTCTCACTCTCTCTCCCTCTCTCTCCCCCTCTCTCTCCCTCTCTCTCTCTCTCTCTCTCTCTCTCTCTCTCTCTCTCTCGTCTGCAGGGGCAACTCATTCCCTGAAACAGTGGAGATTAACGCTTCCATTGGGGACAACCGTGAGTAGAGGGAGAAAGAGAAGAAGAACGTGTGCTCACTGTGTGGAATTCAGTTCACTTATAAATAGACCTCTGGCTTTTCTCTCAGCAGTTTTAGTCGAGGGGCACAACAGCCCTGTGGTGTAAGAACTTGTACTGTATAGTAACAGTTAAACCCAAACCATTATGTTATTGGTATATTTTGTTGTATTTCTTGATTAATTGATTAATTATTCACTTTTGTCCCAGAGCCAGGGGGTTTTCTTCAGGTTGCTTTTTCTTTGTCCGACCAAATGTCCAAAACTCCTCATATTTGAGAAGCTGGAAACAATGGCTAATGGACATTCATGTTCCCCACAGGATGAACTGTAATAACTGGGTGATCCTTTCACTTTTCATGTGACAATCATCATGTCAAAATGTGTCTCTCTCCAATATTGTTGTGTAGCCAAATACCTGCACAAGGATTGACATTCCCATTAGCCCTCAGCTGTATTTTGTATATAGTGCTAATTAGTAAATGTAAGCATGCTAACACGCTAAGCTAAGCTGGTGCGCATGGTAAGGACTATACTCGTTAAACATTGGCATTTTAGCATCATCATTGTGACGGTTAGCAGATAGCCTAAAGCCGTGATTGTTGTTGATTAAGTCATCAGTTTATCCGGTAATTGTTTCTGCAATAACATTATCATCATTACACATTTTGAGTATTAAATATTATAATTATAAAATCTATTTTTTTTTAACCCTCTTTACATCAAAATCTGCCTCATAACAAATTCTAATAGTGACAACAGGTCACGTGTTGATTAATTGTACAGCAAATGTATTTTTAAGTTTACGGTAGTATCCATGACATCATCTATATGCAGCATATGTATCACTTGTAACCATCACTGAGTATTCAAATGGTTTAATCCAGAGACATATACAGTTTGTAGACACATGTGCGACCACCACATCACGATGGTCACATTTCACATTCTCATTGACGTGATCGCACTTAAGACTTAAGCACATAATGACACTTTCCTCATGCCAGCCGTTAAATGTAACTTCAGTAGGAGGGGCGTGGGTGGCGGCAGAGGTCGTTACCTCCGAACCAAACTCTCCCAGCCATCCGAGGGGAATCAAACAGGCGGCCTGACAGACAATCCTCCAATTTATTTGGCTCACAGCGTGCTACCGGCGGAAGGCGAAGCTAAAATGGAAACTCAGTAACTGACCTTTAATGTAATACGGCGCCGATGGCTCACCAAAGAAAGCCTCTGGAGTAGCGGCCGCTGTGTGACTCTGTGTGTGTGTGTGTGTGTGTGTGTGTGTGTGTGTGTGTGTGTGTGTGTGTGTGTGTGTGTGTGTGTGATGAGTTATGACCAGCTCTCATGTCGGCATTTGGGAAGTTGAGAGCCAAAGCCAGGTGGATTAGGACAACTCGCCTCTGTGAGAATGCTCAAAATGGGTTTAAGGAAGTAGGAGAGTGTGTGTGTGTGTGTGTGTGTGTGTGTGTGTGTGTGTGTGTGTGTGTGTGTGTGTGTGTGTGTGTGTGTAAGAGAACAGAAATACACGACAGAAGCAGAGGCATGAAAAAACGCCGCCTTAAAACAAAAGAAAGCAAAATAAAGAAGGCAAACCACTGGCACTGCACGGGAAATAAAACATGTACAAAATAAAATACTGAGAAAAACCGACCCAGAAAAGCTAAACGGCGGCCGAGGCTCGGTTTGAGGCACTAAAACTTATAGATACACACTTCCTCTGGCCCTTCACTTAGAGGTTGTGACCTTTCTGACCGCCAAAACAGGTGTGTCAGCAAGGCCTCACAGAGTCCCTTTGTGTGGTGGAAACAAATGATACTTATAAACACTCCTTCAATCTCTGAAAAGGCGGACAGGAGGCTAATGGCAGTGGAGTGGAAAAAAAGGAGTTCCCACTGACTGAACTGAAGAAAGATTGACCCGAGAACATTCCAGGAGGAAGAGTGAGGAGGATTGAAATGGTTTGATGGTTACTCGGTGTAATCCCATTGAATATACTGTAGACTTGTTGACATTTCTTGTTTAATTAATGTAAAAGACTGTCTGGAATTTATTTAATCTTTGCTGGAATCCGACAATATCCGTTTAAATGCTAACCGGCCCTTTGTTTGTTCCAGTGCAGTAGTTTAAACCTCTTTCAGCTGCAACCAAGATCTGTAGGTCTATCAAGAATAACGTGTTAAACAAATGAGAGAAAATGACTTTTAAAAACACTGTTTTTAAAGAGTGTTTTTAACAGCTATCAGCCTGTAAAGCACAACCTTCAGCCTCTGTTGTCATGCAGAGATTGCACTGTTGCATGCCATTACATCAGTTTCTCCCCTTTCAGAGGAGACACTTCACTTTCATAGTGAGAGATGGAAATAAAGAGAGAGCGCTCCAGTCAATGCCCGTTCCCTTCTTTTCCCCTTTCAGGCAAATTAATAGAATTTACTTATTCATCTGCGAGCGACACGTGCATGCATTCATCAAAGCCACCCTACATGTGTTTTGCTCACGTGTGTTTTTGTAAGCGCGAGTGATGTCGCATTGGTAAACATTATTATCCCGGGACGAGGTGTAAAATGACAGAGAGACACATAAAGAGAGAGAGAGAGAGAGAGAGAGAGAGAGGTGAGGGAGCTGCTTGGGGGGAGATATCATTTGTGTCAGTCGAAGTGAACACCTATCGATTTACATCCAGCGCTCCTCTGCGCGCCACAACGAGACCTCATGCATAATTCATGCCGGACCTATGAAAGAGCCATAAATACGGTCACACCGCTCGTCAGCAGAGCACACTCTCAGCACTTACGGTCACCCAACACGGCTAGTTAGCCGAGGAAGGGAGGAGATGCTGGGGATGAGGAGGAAGAGGAGGAAGAGGAGAGGATGCACTTGAAGCAAAGATTAGGATGATATAAAGCTCCACTAGCTTTGTGTGTATTCAGCGCTCGTGCACCATATCCGCATGCGATCTGCCCTTTTTAATAAAGATGTACTTGCAGGGGGTCCTTGATGATTGCAAGACGTCTTTTGTTTCGACATCGAGCAATCATTAAGGCATCTTTTGTTTCGGGTTGTATCCCAGAGTCGTGGAGGCCTTTTTTCAGCCCCCCCGCTTTGAAGACCCAAAAGGATTTACATCCCCGCTCCTCGCCGTAAAACAGCCACCCCCGCCTTTCATTCCTCCCGCCCCTGCCTTTACGATCTGGAGTGGAAAGGGGGTGCCTGAGTTATGGGGCTTTGTTTGGGACAGAAGAAAAAATAAAAATGCAATACAGCCTCGGCACGTCGGAGATGTCAAGCAGGATTGTCTGCCTCGCATGTGTGGCGAATTTAGAGGGGACTGACCGGGGATGAGGCGGCGGCGGCGGCGGGGGGCCTTTGCAGTGGATGCTGTTGCACGCGTGTGTGGTTTTCATCAAACCATCATTAGACCGCATTATATCGGGGATTAATCAAGCTAATGCAACACGTGCACACAACTCGGAATCAAACGTTTGAGCTGAAAATCAACAACTTCGGATGGACACGCAGAAGACTGAGTTAGTGAGAATGAAGTGAGGCTACTTGTGCACTTTGTGGAGAAAAGCTATGAACCGAGGACTCTCCTTTCAGCACAGTACACACTGTGTGTATTGGTGGAACGGGTGCTGCCCAATGACTTGAAATCCACACCGCTCTGTTTGTCAAAATAGCGCGTCGCCCTTATGCACTTCACTAAATCTCCACAATACTGAGGTCATCGCCTCACAACGGCCCTCCCGCTGTCGTCATCTATCTTCTCAAGCTCTGCGACTCCCCTCCCACAAAGTGCACTTTCTCGCACAAACGCACACACTTAAAAGTGGAAGAAACCTTCATTTCGGCCCCGGCTCCTTTCCACCGTAAAGCACCAAACGACTGCTCCGTCCTTGAACGTAAAAGTATTAGTGAGACAGACAAGGCGTAGGAGGAGGAGGAGGAGGAGGAGGAGGAGGAGGAGGAGGAGGAGGAGGGGGAGACAGAAGGCAGGAGAAGGAAAACAAGGTAAAAGATTCATACTGACAGTCAGCTTAATGAAAATGCAGTTAGGGCTAGTGTATGTGCTGGCCCCAAGGTCCAGCCTCCCCCTCCCCCGGTGAGAGCTGCTGGGCCGAGGCAAGCTGCGTTGTGCCAGGCCTGGTGGGTTCGGCTGAGGGAGAATCCGACTCAGGGTCAACCAGGGCTAATGAGGGCCAAACCAGGCTAACGGAGGGTCAGGGAGGGGCTCGGTGAGAGCAGTGTTGGCCTTGAGAGCGGTGCAGTCGTGCACATCAATCCACACCGGCAGACAGGAAGGACGGGACATCAGTCACCGGAGCTGCAAACCGCAAGAATGCGGCACACAAAGCTACACACATCGAGGAGCACGCACACACACATATGCACAGTCATACACGCTCACTCAAATACTCCCTTCACTGTCTTCCTCTGCAGCTTCAAACCTCTGCCAATTCCACTCCCCCTAACACACAACTCTTCCAGTAACGGATGCACTGCAGAGCAAAACGGCTAATTAGCAGCTAACAAATACATCAAGGAGGTCACTACACATACACGTTATAAACCTGTTCATTCAAGACCACTACAGCGTGATTTAACAGTCCGAAACGTTGGTTTTTTTTCCTACTGAGTTAGCGATGCAGTTAGTAATCTTCAACAGCACGTGTAACGGCCTACATGGCGGCCATGTTGACAGGCGTAATGAACTGGGCCAAGGGTATCTGCTAGAGTCAGATGAAAAGCCATCCTGTACACAAGGGAGCCTCTATCCACAGAAGAGCGAACTAATTTCTAGGCCAAGAAAGTTATCGGTGTGTGCAAGGGAAATTATAACAGAGAGAGCTTTAGCGTGCAAGCAGCAAGACATAAGGAGTTTTAATCAATAAAGGGTGCATTTGTGTGAGGGTGGGAAGGTCGTAGTGTGTGGTTTGAGGGGTAATTAGCTCAAGCAACGGCGAGTCAAAACAAATAATTTGAATTTACAATACGTCTCTTTGGCCTTCAAACTCCAAGGCCTGAATCCATTACATCAATGCAGGATTATTTCAACGCAGAGAAGACTATGCTGTGCTAATCTGACGGGTCAAAGAGCTTGGAGGCATCCTTTGATCATTAAGGTATGAATAAAAAATGCTACGGCCGAGTGGAAGGGTGGGGGGGGGGTTGTGTTTTCTTAACTATGGCCTTGAATGCTTTGCGCTATCAAAAGCATACCATTCACAGGCAACAAAAAAGAGAAGTGAAGAGGATGGTATCAGACAGGTACGTCTGGAATGCTCTGGGAAATAGTCTTTGAGAACAATCTCCTTCTTTTTCATTCTCAACGTCTCACATTACCACGCTTCTTTTTTCCTTTACCTTAAGGCTCAGAGAAACAAAGTCACAAAACCATTTTCTTGCTTACTTTGAGTGGAGTCCACTCATGCAGATCATCTTGGATGTGTTCGTCCTGGTTTGGAGATATCCATCTCAGAAAGCTTTGCCTCTACTGCAGTGCAATAGAAGTGAATGGAACTTAATTTGTGGTGTTCACAGCATCGAAGAAATTACATTTAATACCTTCAAAAGCAGCACTTTTTTTTCAATCGTCTGCGTCCCTGTTTGTTTGCCCAGAGGGAAGGGTGCCATGCCAGCATTCCGATGGCCCATTGTTCCCAAACCTCAACCCGAAACATGTCCCATTTGACAGGCCGTTATCCCGAAAACAAATGCCTACTGTTCCGAAGGTCCATTGCTCCGAAAATACACACTCCTCCTACAACAAACAGAAGCACATTGGAAAAAATTGTATTGCCCATACAGAGAAGTTAGTGTGCAGAGATTTCTTTCAGGAAGCGTCTGTTTCAACCCAAACCATCATATCTTCCTAAACCTAACCAAAGCAGTTTAGTTGCTTAAATACAGATGTTTTTTTGGCAGTGCCCTGAGGGCTAACCACGTGCTTCTCTTTGTATTTGGGTATAACGGGCTGTTGGACAAATAGGCTTTCAGTTCAATGAGACAGTCTTCAGGATTATTGGGGTTTCGGAATGATGGGCCATCGGAACAACGGGCAGTCCCCGTCAGTAGAGGGAAATCAAGACATGGCATGGCCAATGTGTCGTTTTACCCAGGCAAGTTATTGTTCAGTCATAAATTAAACCAAAAATAGCCTCCGGGTTTGGGTCAGATTTGTTTCTCAAATTTGGCATTGTCAGGAGCCTATCCTCCCAAGAAAAAACACAGTACCAGTCCTTCCATCAAAACCCCCAAAACAACATTTTATGTTCCAGTGACGAAGACCAAGAAAAGACAGAGAAAAGCAGTCGGACTTATGAGAGGAAGTAGCGTGACATTGCATAAAGAGAAAGCACAGATCTTTCGGAGAGAGATATCTAAAATCCTGTGGGGAAAAAAACTAACAAAAAAGCTAGTGTTTATTCCTCGATACCACTAATGGAAAGAGACAATATGTTTTTAGTTTTTGGTGTAGTTTGGTTGAAAAGACCTTTTTACTTCTGTTCGTGCACCGAGAACGTCAGCAATGAGTTTTCCATGCAGACTCTCGGGCAAAGCGGCCCATTTAATAAACCAAATTTCAGCCTGGGCCTTAGCCCCATACGCGAGTTCGGAGAATGTAGCAGTGTTATAAATGTAAGTGCACAATAATAAACATTGAGTACATGTGTGGGTGTATGCTCTGCTACTGACCCTGAAACCTGAATGTGTGATAAGACGTAATGAATTTCTCCAGCCTGACATAAACCATAGCACTGACTCAGTGTTTACCCTGCAGTGGAATGCCAGATACATGGAGCCGCTCTCTGCCCGAGTCTGTGCCGCTGCTTGTATCGGATGACTGCCATCTCATATGGACACACACGCACACAGCAATAAGCTCTTTTAAATTCATCACATTTTATTCATAATCTTTACAAGGCTGTTAAACTGAGAACGAGGTGTCTGTGCATGTGGGCGTGCACATATGGGAGTGAGTCGCAACTTTGCTTCCTTCTCTAGGAAATATTTGTTTCAACCATTCTCTTTATCTCTCCGTCTCTCTGTATGCTATTGTCTCCAAATCAATTCGCCTGTGAGCCGACCTACAGAACTAACTGTATGTACTTTCTTCCCCTTGGTGCCAGGATTGATAACTGGATTAGAGGCTCAATAATAAGAACACAATGGCCTTCTTTGATGAAGAGGAAGGGAGTCAGAACAGGAGGCTGAGAAGGGGAAACTGTGCCTCATAGAAACCGCTGTGGATCACTAAATAAAAGAGCCAATAAAACACAGCCCTTTGGCTCTAGCAAAGGAAAGCTTATGCTAAGACACAGCGGTAATGATTTTAATATCTGCGAGACCACACGCTGTAAATTTCAAACGCACCTAGTTCTGTGAGATGCACCCGTCCACTAGTGCGAAAGTCCCCTTTCTCGGTCTGCCTTCCATCAACTCCCTCCTGGGTCTTTTCCTTATGAAATATGCAGAATCAGCTCCCGTGTTTCTCTTAATTTACACAGGACCAGATGATCTTTTTTGTTATTTATTTAGTCTTCTACACTTTTACCCTCTTTGAACGTTTTCTTCTTTGGAGCAGTTTTAAAAACATCAGTGGTGTGAAGACCTCACATTAAATTTGGTTTTTCCTCCCCCACTTCTTCTCTGATCAGGAGCAGGCCTGCGAAAAAAGCAATCTATTTAATTCTTGAACACACAAGAAGAAGAAATCTTTTAAAACTATGGGTCCACTTTGGCCATTCAGGCATCTGGCAAGTCACATCAAACGTACTTCAAGTGGTCCAAATGTTTTGTTCCAAGCCATATTCTATTAGCCTACAATTTAGCCAGAATATGATTAGATGTGAATCACGATTGTAATAACAGTGCCTCTGCTCTTTGCTCTCCGTCTCTGCATCTGTTCACTGTTAGGAAGATAATGATCCCCCCCTCTTACTTTGTGCTAAAATTCTGAGCCAATGTTGTTCCTATCCAACTGTCGAGGAAATTTTAAGAGGAAGTTTTGAGTGGCTTCACTTGCAGGTTTTTAAGAAAATAAATAGAAATTCCAAAGAACCCGTTCATATAAATATAAGATCCTTGAATTTTCAGTTAGCACTATAATATTAATGTTCATCCGTCTGTTAGCAGCATTTTATAATTCATCAAAGCTTATGAAGATTGTGAAAAAGGGTTGAAAAGTACGTGTTCCTATAACTCTCAATATTTACTGTTACTGTACAATTCCATATTTCTTCCCCTTTCTGCCGATGCATCAACTCATGCACATGCAAACTGACTTCCCCACATACACACACCGATACAAACCCACTAACAAACACACATTCGCACAACGCGGCCGTCCTCTGGCTATATCTGTCGGTAGTGGTTTATAGTGGGAGCCCGGCACTTCATTAGTGGACAGCTGCTGCTGCTGCTGTACCTCCTTCCATACCTTCACTTCCTCCATCTCTCCATCCTCTCCCCCTCTCAGCTGCCCTTAGCCTGAACCTGTCCTGAGGGGGGTAAGACATGGAACGAGGGAGGAATGGGAGAGGGAGGAAAGAAGAGAAGAGAGAGGGGGGGAAGGAGCCAGAACTCTGCATGGTCCGATTGCTTCACTGTCAAGAGAGGGAGAGAGTGTGTGTGTGTGTGTGTGCATGAGACATTCCTTTTTAATCTGTGTGTGTGAAGGTCCTTTAAAGTATGATGATAAGTGTCTCTTCTATGTGTGTATTTTATACTGTACTGACCACAGTTAGTCAGATCTTCTATCTTTGTGAGGACACTCACTGATATGATGTTTTTCTTTAACCATCACAACTAAATGCATGCGCTCAACCGTAACCGAAACCCTATTTCTTACTTGAACCTTAAAAACAAGTAGGGACCCTCAAACAGACCTTAAAAGTCTCTCCCAAAAGTGAGGACCAGCCAAAATGTCCTGACTTTCCAAAATCGTCCTCACTCTGAAGGTCTAAATTGCTTGGTCCTCACAAAGATAGCTGTACAAGTAAACGCACACACACACACACACACACACACACACACACACCGTTGCGTTTCCATCACTTTAGAGGACATTACATTGACTTTCATTAATTTGCTGGAGACCTATCTAATCCTAAATCTTACCCTAACCAAAACTTAAATCTAAACCTTACCTAACTTTACCCTTAACCTATACCAAGACACCCTAATCATCAACGGTATGGGGACCGGCACCGTGTCCCTAAAATGAAGGCGAGTCCCCACAATGTGACTGTGTAAACAGATTCATGTCCCCACAACATGAGTAATACAAGTCCATACATACACACACACACACACACACACACACACACACACAAGAATAAAAGAACAGACACAGTAGACGCCAGTATATGATAGTAACTTCTAATAAAATAGAGAAATAAACATGAACTTTCTGATATGAAATAGTATATCAGCTGAGTATCATGTTTTTAGCTACATCCATCTGACAAAACCCTTATCTGTCCCATCTTGCGTATCTTTTTCCTCCCACTAGAATAAATCCAGGCTGTTCTGCTCTGAGAGCCTTTCACCAAAATCCTCCCCTGAAGGGCCGGCATCAATCCCAGCTCCTCTTTCATGTCTAATCGACTTTTACAAGCCCCGGTACCTCATAGGCTGACTTTTACAAGTTTTGCTCCTTATTGGCTGGATGAGTGAGTGTAGTCGAGGGATGCAGGTGCAAAACGTTACTCCCCTAATAAGAGCCAATTACAAACAGGTGTGTCAGCAGCGCAGGCAGGAAAGGTGACTTTCTAAAAAATAAAAAAGGAGCAAGCAGCTTCTGAGGCAGGGGAGCCGTTACATGACTGAACACACGAGGGAACTGACTCGTTTTAATAGGTTCTGCCTATTTCCGTTTTACAAAGCGAGGTTGGGTGGACGCCAGTTTAATACAACTCTAACTTCTGCTTTCATCCAAATCTGGTCAGAAGCAGATTTAAGGTGGCTGAGCCGGACTGAGTAACTCTGAGCAATTAAAGGCGTCTGATTACTACTGACAGAAAATTGTCATTTTAGGTTTAATAAAAAACATGGTTTGGCTTAAAATTACTTTGTTTCGAATTCCTGGCTATGAAAATAGGTGGGTAGAAACACATTTATTTACATACAGTGGAGTCACAGCCATTCCTTTTCAGCAAATACGGCATTAGTGCAAGCCTAGCTTCTGATTTGATGTACAGTTTGGGACGACTGACTGTCAGGCTGCGTCCCAGGCTCTGTCGATTAAGATAGAATGCTTCTGCCATTGTTGTTCTTAAAATATTGATGAAACTGCATTATCAGTGAATTTGCTCTGCATTCATCAAGGACACAATGTTTGCTTGTGGCAGTTTGTGTCACTGATGATTTGAATGATGCATTCCTGCTGCATGCTTTCAAATTGCAGTAGCACATTACATCAGCACTAAACTGTAGAAGACTCAACTCTCATCAGGGGGGCTCTCTTAGCCCCCAAATTAAACATTCATGAGGTCTTTTTCATAGTTCCTGTGTCCCATTGCATAAAAAATGTCCCATTGGAACGAAATCCCATTTGTCCGACAGCACGTTATCCCAAAAACATCCATTGTTGCGAAGACTAAATCTTCGAAACCTTCCCAGTTGCTTTTCCTACTGGCAAAAACATGACCCGCCCTGCTCTGACTCTTATTACTCAATGCTTTTGTTGCGGTTGGTTAGGTTTAGGCTTGAGGAGTGAGATTAGTTAGGTTTAGGCTAAGAATATCATGGTAAGCCAACCAGAGAAAGATTAGGGTGAGTGATGCCTTTGCCACAATAGAAAAATAATATCAAGACAATGGACCTTTGGAACAATGGGTGTTTGGTTTTGGGATAAAGGCCTGTCGGACAAATGGACTTTTGGTCCGATGGGACATTTCTTCTGGACTTTTGGGCTTTCTGGATAATGGGCTGTCAACAATGGCATGGCACCATTACCAGTGGTCTTCTCACTTCTTCTTTGTGATATTTTTGATTATTTCTACAACAAAATAATGCAGAAGGAGGTAAGAGCCAAAGGGTTCACTCACCAATCACAAAATATCAAGAATGAATGACATAGTGACTATGCAGTGTCTTAGCACAAGTATCCCACCATCAATAGTGTGGTCCCTGTTTAGTGTTCCCTACAAGACAAACTGGTCCTCTGTAAACAGGTCAAGAGAGAATTCTCTCCGAGGATTCAAATGTCATTAAGATAAAGACACCAACCAAATGCCAAGCATTGTGGAAACACCATATTGGTACAACATGCAAAACAAGCAATCTCATTCCTCCGGTCTTCTACTTTTACTGGTCTTTCTTAAGACTTGGGTCAGTGAGCAGCTCAGAGAGATGTCAGGCACGTACAAATATATAATCAATGCTTCCAAATGTTCGCTTCAACCGGTCCAAACTTCCACCGTCTTTGTCAAATCTGGAAATCAAGTTGTGGCAAAATGATGGCAGTAAGCTGCCAAAAAGATGCAACGTGTGTTCCTTATAGCACTCCCTGCCAGGAATGAGACAAAAGATGTTTATTGTGGTTTTGGAATGCAGACTTAAAACAAACATGGCATGAAATCCAGACACAAATACATTCAAGATGCACCCGAGATCTCATGAACCGGATCAGCTGTTGAAGAGAACATTTGGTGTCATGTCAATGGAAATGAGCGTATGTCTTGTGGATCCAACCAGGTTACAGGCAGCTTAGTAAGTAAAACATCCTAATGGATTGCTGGAATAAAGCAACAATCAAGACAAGGTGTTTACTGGCTCTTTTACAGCATGTAAATATTAGGAGAGAGAAAGACATGAACCGCAATCTGTGTTTTGGCCAAGGAAGGAAAAACCCCAATGTAACTTTGTTAGAGGCAGATTTAAATGTCAAGTGAAAATGTAATACAGCTTAACAAGACACTGTCCAGATACAGTACAAGTGTTCATGCCATATAACGGGGGGTTGGGGGAGGGGGGGGGGGATTTCTCAGGAAGGAACATCAAGTGTTCTGAACCCGGAGCGAGTCATAATACAGTCAGAGAACAGTGTGGACTGGACGTTCCATAAGCAAGGTTGTCATTTCCACTGGGGATGGGGCGACACCACCCAATCACTTTTATTAATGTTGTTGTATCCTCCAAACATGTATTTGCTCTGGCTACTGTCTGTTGTCTGATTGGTGGCGCTTGAACAAACCCAACTAGTCCTGAAAAAAACCCCATAGTAAACCTCCTCTGCTTGTTTTGCGTAAAAAATACAAAAAATACAAGCATGTGCTCCAATCTGTACACATAATTGATGGTTATGTGTTTGCAGACACATATATATATATAATATTATATTATATTTGCAGACCTGGGAATGAAACCGGGCTGGAGGACTGAATTCCAAAACATAACTCAAAAAACCTCTACTAACATAATTCATGGAAGGGCTAAGTAAGGTTAGTGCTGTAGAGTAATATATTAACATTTTTTGTTTCATTATTATGGAAAGCACAGCATTAATATTTATGGAGAGCAAGATGACCAATTCCATCATACGTTGTTCTTTGTTTTGTTGTTTTACTGGAAGAAAATTATTGAATTTTGAGATAAAAATACAAAGAAGTTTAATTTTTTGTAAATATATTGTTAAACAAGTGCACAGAATGACTGGGAATGTGATCTAAAAGGGTGAAAAAAGTGACTTTTCATTCCATCTCGAGAGCCACAATGATTCCTCAGAAAGTCAAACCTGACCATTACTTAATTAGTTAGGAACGATACTGCAATTTATTACGCAGCAGATGTTAAATTGTTTTCCAGCTTCAGTCTTTCAGTAACGCTTACTTGGAATCAAACAAACAGTGAGTGATTCATTCGCTGACTAAGGGCCCGTGGCTGTGTGAAGCATAAGCGGTTTTACAAGATTGATTAATTCTAATTCCTTTACCCTGATCCGACTGGATTTCAACTCAGGTTATTCTTACAATGCTGAATTATGTGAAAAGCAAAGCTACAGAGGAGTGTGTGTGCGTGTGTGTGTGTGTGTGTGTGTGTGTGTGTGTGTGTGTGCGTGCGTGTGTGTGTGCTGCCGTTTGTAAGGCCAGAGGAGGACGGTACTCTTTACACAAAGACGATGCCAGAAACTTGTATAAACAGAGCAGCGGCCGCAATGGCTCCCCTGCCAAACACTGGCTTTCTCATCAACCTCAACTAACCACACACAAACACAAGTGCGCTAACACAAAAACAGAAACACGCGGACGGGGAGGCAAAGTGGGAAAGCAATGCAAACATGTGAAAACATAAAAATACAAATATACACACACACACACACACATATATGCATATATAACAATCTGACCTTGTGGCTCACATCCCATTACATTACAACAATGTGAGATTGAGCAGAAGCCGAGCAAATCACAGTCATCCAAACTAAACATGAAACCACATCTCTGTCTCTGACCTTCTGGAGAGCAAAAAAAATAAGAACACATTCAAATATTTACAGATCCAAATGTCAAAACGATCCCATCTACTCTGCTTTTTTTTGCACATGTTAATTTAGACAAAATGGACCATAAAACACCACAAGAGCCGGTCCTGTAGCGATGAGGGTTCTGGGTGAGAGGAGGAGGGATTTCCCACATGTGGGGAGTGAAATATGAGGATGGAGCGAGGGAGGAAGAGAAAGGGAGGATGAGGAAGAGGGAGCTGTTTGGGAGCTGCTATCCATCCAGCGAGTTCCCGGGACAGGAGAGAAGAGCAGGGAGTTTGAGGCTGGCCTTCCTCCACCTTGACATTAATCCAACTGCATCCTGGCTTTGTAGATCAGAGTGAAAAGTGAGGCTGGAGGCCCACAGGCAAGGACGCAGGCCTGAGTGTGCATTGGCCAATGTTTGGTCTGTCCCTCTGGGCCGGACAGCTGGGAACAACGGAGGTGTTTTGAGGTGACGATAGTTCGGAGAGGGTCCGCGTCCTGCACTGTTAACTTTTACGGTCTGGGGTTTTAGGGAGAGAGAACGGTTGGTAAGTGTGTTCATGCATGTGTGTGTGTGTGCACGGTAGTGTGTATGTGTGTGAACACTTGTATTTGGAGACTTTCCCAACAAACGTTTGTTCTATATACAGTATGTAATGCCAAAGTAAAGGTCCAACAAATGCAGGACTTTCAATCACCAAACCGGTGAACACATTTTGCAGGAGAGTTGTACAGTTATGCCTCTCGTACACGGTGGTGGTCGTATTCCAAGATGGCGATGGCGATGGCTAAATCGCCTCAAGGCTTCATAAGCGTAGTCCACAAACCAACGGCTTTGCAGAGTTTGGACAAAAAGGGTCCTATTTTCATGAATTGTGTTTCAGCTATTGCAACTGTAAACTGAAATCGCCCTTTACAACAATGTTCATTGTTGTAAACTTCTGCTTCTATATTTATAATTAGCCAACAGCGTCTGATATCGGCTCAGAACAGTGTCTTGCTGGTTGCAGTGTCTGTGTTAATGCCAGGCTGTGAAAATGTACTTCGTAGACGGGTTGGTGTTGAACTAGGCCTGCTCCTGCACGTCACTGTTCGTCAAAAGCTTGCAGAGTTGTGATAAAAAAATGGAGAACTATGCAGCAAACTTCTCTCTTCCTTCCCCCTCGGCAAGCGCTGCTCTCGCCTTCTCTGTCTGCCTCCCCGTCTCTCTCTCTCACTTTGAGCAGTCGCAGGCTGCTCTCGGAGGAAGTGATGCGGTCCATCTGGGGTGGTCGTTAACATGCGCGGCGTGGAGCGAGCGTTTGGCAGGGGACACGTGAAAACATCTTACGCACCGAGTCCACAGCAGAACCCAGGGGTGCGTTATAATGGGGGTGGGTGGGGGGGGGGGGAGACGTCTGGAAAGACAACAAAGCTGTGGGAAATGTTTCTGAGACAACCTCGAGACCACTTTATTTTCTTCTGGTTAGTTTCAGCAATCTGGGTTTGGAATTGTTCAGGAGGGAAAAAATGAAATCATTCATAAAGTATCATTTCTCAAACCGTCTCTCCTTTCGTCTCTAAAAATAAGTGGCTTTGACGTTTGCTTGTCTCCCCGTCTCCGCCGTTCCCCTTGATCCACTTAAAGTTTGCGACGGATGCACTCGGCGTGACTTTTCCGATACAGTAGCGCTACGTCACTGGCCCGCAGTAAAACGCCTACAGATTGCTAACGCCGTCCCGCTGCACCACTGAGGACCGGGTGACATAATGATGAACCGTTTTACACTGACAGTTACAGAGGCACACATAATGTCATTCAGCTGACTGGATCTAGTCAGACGCTCCTGGAAAGGTGATATACGATGAGGTCACACAAGCGAAAGTTTCCTTTTAACTCGTATGCAGATTTATGCTTATTAAATGGAGGTTTGCCTACATAATGAGCTCAGCAGTGTGTCACGCTGGGTGCCGGGATTCTGCCGTCGTAAATCTTGCTGCTCTAAAATGCAAACCACTGTGCCACATCGCTTTCCAAGGAGAGACGATGATCTAATGCTGGGCTTTGAACCTCACTTTGCATACTCAAATACAAACATCAATTCAAATAGTACACTAGTATAGTTCACAATTTTAAAGGAGCAGTTTTGACATTTTGTTAAATGGGCTTATTGACTCACTTGCCAAGGAGAAGATAAGACACCACTCTCATGTCTGTACGGTAAATATAGCCGGAGCTAGCAGGCAGTCAGCTTAGCACAAGCAATAATAATGACCCTGTCAAACAGCAGATTGTTGATATAACACTTGGGTTTTTGTACGGATTTATGAGATTTGCTGTGGTATTGTTATTTTGTAAGCTATGTTTATTTATTTTTTTAAATTTAGACTTCTTTAGTCCCGTGTCATATGTCTTTGTTTGTTTATTTTTTTATCATGGGAGTGGAAACAACACCTGTTGGGGTCAAATTGCTAAAAGCTGATGGTTATTATCATCAAATTATTTTAGTTTTTCTTTATTTATCATGCAGATTGCCATCTAATTTACATTTCTATATTTATTACAAGTATACAACGTAATTAAATAGATAGCTTCGCTATTTACCGGCTCACTACCACATTCTTCTAGCACAGTCAAGGAGAAAAAGGTCGAACATATTTAGTCAAAGAACATTTTTTGTTGACGGAATTAACACTAATGCTAAGCTAGGCTAACCAGCTGCTTCCTCCAGGTTCATATATGAGAGTGTCGTCAGTCTTCTCATCTTTATTCTCTCTATGTGTATGTTAAACTATTCCTTAAATGTTTGTTTTTTAAGTTTGTATAAAAGTGTACATATGTATTTTCTTAATATTTTGTCTTTTGTCCGTCTCACTTTTTCCTTGCCTAAGGTAATTTGAGTGACATCCCCGCAGCCATTTACTCACCGTGCAAGCTTCTTTTCCTGAAACAGACTATATATATGCCGAGTCATGAAGCCAAAAAGATGTCTACGGGGGATAACGGCCCTGATGTGCTTTCATGTGAGCGTGAGGTAGGTAGAAGAAGGGTAAATGATGCGTATCAAAATGTAAAACAGGCTGCAGCATCTATTTATAAGGGCTAAAGCAGCTGTAACTGCTAGCTAAGTGATTCATTAATACCTCCATAGGAATGGCACTTTCTTAGCCCGGGGGAGCTCAGTAAATGTAACATAAGCATATGTGTGTGTGTGTGTACGCACGGCCGCATCAGCACTTAGCCTACACACACACACACACACACACACACACACACACACACACACACATTCTCATTCCACGGGAGACGCATTTGGAGGTGTACAAATTAACCTCAAACTATCATTAGTCACAAACAGCACATTTGCACCGTGCTGCGGAGAGCATTTGCTGATTAATTTGTTCCTTCTGTCGGAGTAAAATATATATGTAAACACTAAGGAGCGAGGTTCTGGGCGGCGGAGCCGGCGGAGCAAGAGGAATCGTCCTCCATGCCGTGTACTCCCCGAGGACTCCGGTTCGAGGCTAGCGCTAATGGGCCCAGTTATCAGTGTCTACTCGAGGATTACACCGCTACTGAGGACGTTAAGAGGCATGCAGTAGCTTTCTGTACATATGTAGTGAGACCACAAACATACCAGTCACACACTTGGAGGACTCGGAGAACCATACTTACTCAGTTAAAGTTAACAATGACAACAACAGGGGATATTTTGGATAGACTAGATTGCCCGAAACTAAAATATCTTTCTTTAATTATGATCAGACTGAAATGCCCAGGGTTCTACAGTCGGTCACGGTTACAGCGATCATCCCAATTTGCTTGAGATAGCAGGAAGAACAGAAGCTTATGTGACCTTTTAAAGGTGGCTTTCTTTTTATTAGGGACATATTCCAACAAAAAAATTCAAGTACACACTCCTCGTTCTGAATAAAAATGAATTCTTAAGTTCAGCCGGAGCTAATATGAGGCATCAGTTCTCTGAGTTAGACAAATCCCTTGGATTTCTTTCAAAGTTACCTCTCTTGCTGAGAGAACACAGAGCAGGAATGTGGTACTGAAGTTGACCAAAGACAAACATGATGAATAACGCTGTCATGCTACCATCGACATCTGGCTACATTTCCATCAAACGTTATTGACAGTTGGGTGGTTGATTATGTTGCCATGCTTGTCAATCAATTTAGCGTGTGTATATGTCATTTTACCCCCAAAAATGTCACTCGTCTTTTTTCTTTGTTGGTGTTTCAGCCTTGACCTGGAGGGATGGAACAGGTGGTGAAATGCACGCTGTCTTTCACACAAACAGCTGGATCAGCCAGATGCCTACACATCTTAAGTACAGGCCAAATGTGCCTCTTTTTAAGGAAGATCATCCTGGAAGCGAAACCCTTGTACCCACTCTCCTCTCTTCCTGTCCTGTCCTATTTTTTTTCTTCTTCAGGGGTTTGTTCCCCCTCGACATCAGGAACCAACATCTGTATTCCACTCTGGTTTCAACAGAAGAAATGAGTTAATTTGCCGCTTTGGTTTAGTCAGATATGCTCAGCCAAATCCTTAACTTTTTCATGCCCGTGCACTTGCACCCACTGCCCCCCCCCCCGGCCCACAAATGGCTCAGTATCATTTTGTAAATCCATATTAAAGCTAGAACTTATCTGTCTCCGTTTGAAGCAGGAACATGACAGTTTGAATTAAATCATTGCCAAACCTCCCCCCAGTCTCTCCCCCTTTCCTCAAATGTCTTTGTTGTTTATTAGTTTCCACAATCCCCCCCCCCCTTCCCAGCGCCCCCACCGGTTTCGCCGCGGGTTCGATAATCTTCTTAAAGAACCTCTGGGCTGTGCGGCCTTTGCAGTGCGACCAGCCATGGCCAAACGCACCTAGACGAGGGGGTGTCTGACATGAATCTGGATTTCTGGAGCTGGGTTAGTGCAGATGAATTTACATTTAAATACGTCTCACTCACAGGATTTGGCAGGTTGTTCCCATGGCAACAGCGGCCCATCTTCGGATTGTGTGTGTGTATCCGTGTACGTCTTTATTGTATGTGTGTGTGTGTGTGTGTGTGTGTGTGTGTGTGAGTCGTAACCTCTTAGCTTGACACCTTTAGCCGGTTAGTTTCGCTGCAGAGGCCGGGGCCGACCAGTCGCTGTGTCCTTTCAGAGGAGCTTTTGAGTCGCTCTCTTCCCCCGAATTTAAACATCACTTCTACTCCGGTGAGCTCTGAGGTCTTCTCTCAAATACTTACCGCAGTACGTTACGCAGTTAGAGTAAACTCCTGTTGCTCTCAAGTTTGACGACACCGGATAAAAACGGGATTTGGAGGGTGTCGTCTGGTATCAGATCCTGGATTAGAACTGACAGGCGTGAACACTGCTGTATAGATACATGGAACAAAGGTACTAGATAGAATACATAGTATGAATCCATAGATGGATGACAACATTCCTAAAACTAACCAATTGTTTCACAACATTAACCACGCAGCATTGTGCGTTTCTGCAAGCGTGACATGAGGCTGATGAAGTGAATATGTTTGGTTCAGAAATGTCGACACTCAACGTAGAAATGTAAAAGTTCCAACATTTGTCCCGGGTTGTTCTGTCATTATGACTAAAACAAGACATACGTCTCAAAACAGAGACATCGAGAGGCAAAAGCAAGTACAAATTCTGCTCTCTGATCAACTTCCCCCGAATTTGAATATTTGCAGCATATTTTACACACATTCCCAGAATAACAATCTAATCCGGCAGATGTCGGAGCATGTAACCGAAATCGACCCGGCTTATTCACAAGCCCTGCTGAAAAGGCTAAACCAGCCGTGCGCTGATCAGTTCAGCCCCGACGCCTCCTAAACCCACGGCTGCAAAAACCATGAGTCACTGCAATGAGTGCAGGCGGGGGGCGGGGGGGGGGAGGAGGTGGGTTTAGATAAAGGCACTAAAATGGAGGCCGCGTGCACAAGCTAAATGGATTACTTCCCCTCAAATTGAGAGATCACTCTGTGTCGGGAAACTGGGACCTCATGCTGGCTTTTCGGGCCGGGGGGGTGCGTTGAGGGGCAGGGGTGCAGCCGAGCGGTCGTGGGCTCAGCGATTTGCAGATGGAGACGGGGAGACAGAAGGAGCAGGATCTGACAGACTGCAGGGAGGGAGCGACCCGGCTGAATATCTCACACAGAGGAGAAGCTCATAGAGCCGCCCGGTGCTGATTGAAAAATCCACAGACCCCCCGCGCCACCACCCCCACCCCACCCCACTGCTGTGCGGGTGCAGCTGTGGTGGCGCATGTTAAAAGACTGGTGAGGAATTGGGGTGGGATGGTGTGAGTTTATGTCAAATGAAATGTGAGACAGATATGTATAGGTGTGTGTGTGTGTGTGTGTGTGTGTGTGTGTGTGTGTGTGTGTGTGTGTGTGTGTGTGTGTGTGCCTGCTTGCATGAGCTCACAGTGCCAGTAAAAAGAAGTGGTGCAGCAGACAAATTACTTTTTCAGTAATTACTGTTAGTTTCAGATGTTAAAAATAGTTGTGAATAGCTGAAACTAAACGATCCGAACTTATATTCTGTCCTCTCTCCATCTCTTTCCCTCATTCACTCACAGGAGTTTACTTTCTCATTTGAATTCCCAAATGAGCAAAAGGATGGAAAACAATGATCATTCACGGAAGACAAAACTAAGTTTCCATCCAAATCAACAAAACAAAAGAGTCACGTGTCGGCACAATGAGCAGAATACCGTCGAACATCGAGTGAGAAACATTGAGTGATTTCTGTTCGCAGCCAGAAAGATGACATCATGCTTTAGACTGCGTGGCTGATGGTTTCCAACATTTCCATTGATGTAGGTCACTTTTAATAATATCGATATTACAAGATATAGCTCCACCATGTGTGTTAGATTCATATTTAATTACTCACAGAACACTACATGGCGCTGACCCATCACACAGTAGTGACCTCATTAGGTTATTTTACTTTCTCCAGACCTCTCAGCTGTCCCCTCAACTACACCTCAGACTAAAGGTGACTGAGCATCTGCAGCCACAGAGTTTATTAGATTATCTTCTTTATGTATACTGTATGTTACTCCACTCAATAACAGTAACTATTACAGTTTGGAGCTCTTTTAACCATCAAAGTTAACACATCAATTAACCAACTTTAATTGGTGTTACCAGAAGGTGCTGTTTCCTCTTTTGGTACCTGACCTCCACTGACCTCCAGCTACTGTTAATGCAGATGAGTGACTGGATGGTCTTAATGTTGACCCTCCATTCAATTCTCGATTAGACGTGAAACAATCTTCATGAATATCAAAGTAACAGTAGTGTGATTAGCTACTGAGTTATAGCTGAATAGATGTCTCTCTTTGCTTATACTTTGTACACACACGGTGTACAACATGACGCAAGGTCGTTGCACGTCTTTCCAGCAGTTCCTTCCTCCCAAGTGTTGCATCATGATCTGCCCGACAGCAGCCCTCTGTTACTCAACCCACCTCCAGTCAACCTCAGGTAACTGACAGCTGTGAGCATCGCGGAAACAACATGGCTCCAGATAAAACTGTGTGCATGTCTTCTTGAACGGGGGTCACGGGGGGGTCAAAGCGAGGGCCACCTGTGCACCATTTTCAGTGCTTTGCAGGCTCACGTGCGGCGGCGCTGAATGACACGGTTCTCTTCCTCCCTGGAATGGCAGCAGACAGCGGTAAATTAAAAAAAGCTCTTTTCCTAATAATTAGCCCCTCGGCGGGGGCGACCTTTGTGCCTCCCTCAGCAGGAGAAGCACACAGGTAATTAAGCCCCCCCCCCTTCCCGCCCCCCTCTTCCCCTCATCATGACACACACACCCTCATACTCTGCCCTGTGGGGCGAGGGCTACACGGGCCAACGGGTCCCCTTTTGAAAATGATACCCTGTCCTCTGTGCCCCCTTCAGGGCATCGCGCCTGGTCATCCATGAGCAATGGCGAGGAAACAGTATGTGTGTGTGTGTGTGTGTGTGAGTGTGTACTTAGCATTGTGTTTGTGCGAGGAAAACACAAGGATTACTTCCATGAGTGGGTTATTGTGGAAATGACTGTGGTTTGAGGAACAGCGTGTTTGCTATACTGAGTGTGTGTGTGTGTGTGTGTTCATGCATCCATATGGGTTGTGCATGCGTATAGAATGTGTCTTTGTATGCTCAAGCAAATCATTTCAAGCATGCATCCATATGGGCTGTGTGTGAGTCTATATGCTTTGTGTGTGTGTGTGTGTGTGTGTAATGGTGGGTTTTAGGCTGTCAGAATAGCTGTGTAATGGTGCGTGGTCCCTTTTGATAAGTCTTACAGTTGTGACCCCCCCCCCCCCCCCCCCCCCGCCCCCTCTTATCTCCAGAGGACAATGTTGCACTCAGAGCAGCTGCCACCTCGACCACCAACACACACACACACACACACACACACACACACACACACCACCTCACGCACTCCTGCCGGTTCACAGCCCCCCCATTCATCTCCGCATGCTCAACTTCACACAGACATGCAGACACACACACACACACACACACGGAACTCCCGATCGGGGAACGCACACATCCTCCCAGTCTAAACAACTTGGTTCTTATCTCTCCAACTCTTTCTGACTTGAAATTACTGCGTCATTATCTGGCGCTCACCTCCTTAAACGGTAATAATTGATGAAATGAGATTGATTAAGCATGCTATTAGTGCGGGATAATTGGCTTGATAATGAGCAGATTGCTCCGCTAATTGCTGAACAGATAATAAGCCTCAAATTTGCCTCGGGCAAAAACAGTGAAATAGCAGATTACGCACTCTGTGAAAACCATCAAACTACAGGAAGAACGTGGACAGATATTTTCTACAGATTATCCCCTTTTGGCTTCCAACCAGCCAGCTCAGAACGTTTGCTGGTGTCGGCTCTTGTCACGGCTAAACCAGACTGAGTCTTAGTCAGAGAAGTGCCGAGGGCAGAGAGCACACGGGAAAAGATGTCTGTACAAAACGTCTCCGTGTAACATTTAATCAAGGAAGTAATCAGCATTAGCTCAACATTTCCACTTGATTGTGCCTCAGAATGCTTTTGCTTTTGGCAGGTAACGTCTAAAGCTCGCAAGAAGGACGATAAATGGACCCCTCCGACAGCACACCTGGTTGGATATCAAATTGCTTTACTTCTCCACCAACATGGATGTCTGACCCTAAAGCATTGTTCAGACAGACATTAGCACAAAACACATCGAGACAACGGAGAAGCTGACTGCTGCCATAGTGTAAAATCCTGCCAGTTGTATTTGCCAATATGCAGTGTTATATTATCCTATAAGCCTTTATTACTCCCTGGTTTGTACTGAATATCGTCGTCTAACTTCAGCAGTAAAAATCAGTTTTGAACGTGTGATGGATGGAGTGTCAGTTTCTGCTCGTTGCATGCAAAGTGTGTTTTGTCAAATTAAACTTCTGTGTTCACAGGAGACATTTATCTTTTCAAAATAAAATACCAACGTAGATTCACTTAGTTTTAACTTAGGTTAACTTGTGCAACAGAACTACTTGGTTAGGTTTAGTAAGAGACCGTGGTTTGGGTTAACTTAAGTACGTTTGTTACGTAACTGGCGTCCTGGGTTAAAGCACTGTGTTAGTCTGACCTGTCGGCCCAACTTGCTGGGACTTCTGTGTCAGTTGCTCTGAGTGTCTAATTGTCTCGTGCGTCGTTATCACACGCCGAGGGAAGTCAGTATTTGACGAGTTGGAAGTAAGAAAGTGTTGCTGATTGCTTGGCTCCAAGCTTTTTTGGTCTCGATCCATTTTCAGCGGATGTTTATTTTTCTCCCCAGACTAGAATCTTGGAGAGGAAACTGACCTTGGGAGATTTTAGTTTGGCTCTGCGAGGATAAATTTAGCGCAGGTGTTCCCCCTAAACTGATGATCACTTTGTAAACTGAAATGCGTTCAGACGTTTTGGGGGCGACAAAATTAGTAACCGCGAGCCATTTGCCTGAGCTTGAATTGATGCCCATGCAGCATCCTTTTCTTTTCCCTCCCTGTTTATTTTCCTCCCCGTCTGTCGGAGGCGTCTTTCAGGATCCCTGTCAATATGCTGCCCATCAATGGCCCTCTGTCCTCCTGCCCGGGCCTCTGTCTGTTTGCCTTAGGGCTCCCCCCCCCCCCACCCCGCCACCCCTCACCCTGAGCAGCCTCCCTTTGTGTGGGAGAGTCACAGGGAAAAGAAAGCAAAGATGACGGAGGAGGAGGCGGGAGGGGGGCAGAGGGAGAGTTTTGGTAAACAGTAGCCTGTCACAGCTCAGCGGGAGAGGCTATAGCCACGGCCCTTCTCTGCTGCCACCAGGGAGATTTTTAATCGGCGGGGCGTCTTAAAGAGCCAATTAGACAAAGGAGGGTTTTGTGTGGACATTAACAAACAACTGTGTGAGAACGGAGGGATGTTTGGGGTGGCTGAGAGGGGGGCTGTCATGGTCAAGAGCTGCCTGACTAATGCCTCCTTGTATACTGTACTGACAGATGGGCTGGGGTGAGGAGTCACCTATAGAAACTGTCTGAATATTTCAGGCTCGTGCTCCGTTTTGGTATCAAGTGAGCGGCAGGAAGAGGCTCTCGCACGGCCTTCTTCCAGGCAGCTTATTAGATGTAGCGTTTTCCAAGTTGCTAAGAAAATAGGGCACTTAGGGACGCTTCCCCCCCCCCCCAGGTTTATGCAGCTTAAAGCGGGATAATATGAGGCTGGAGTTGCTCAGAGCTCATCAGTGCGTACAGTGAGAGGAAGAGGATGTCAGATGTCCTAGTCTGGATTCCAGGCGCGTTCCCAGACACCAGGCCACTGTGGCCGACGCAAGTCTCCGCTGTCATTAACCTACATCGCTCTAAATTACCTCCTATTCCCAATGATGGGGGGGGGGGGGGGGGTGCAGGAGACAGGAAGAAAGAAGGAAAAAAAAAAGGAAAATGGAGGACAAAGGAGTATAGGGAAAAGAGGTAGAAGAAATATCGTTGGCAGGAGAGTCAAGAGGTGGAGGCAGGAGAAAGGAGCCCAGGATGGATGAGGACAGTGATGGAAGCTGACAAGGAAGAAAAAAAAAGAGAGGAATGAATGAGAGGTAAGGCCTAAACCATTAGGAAATGAAAACCCAGCATAAAACTTTGTCATATTTTGTCACCGGATCCTGCATTAAAAGTGAAAAGTGTGATTTATTAGTGTTGTGTTTTCAGCATGAAAATGTAATTCATCGCATTGTAAATACCGGGGCTGCCTGAGTGTGTCGTTTTCACGACATTTGGGAGTTCTGGCTTTTAATTAAAAAGGCTGGAGACGGACAGCGTGTCCTTGTGTGTTTCCGCTCTTGTGTGACTTGACTGCACATCTTTCCTCGTTCGAGTGTGTGTGTGTGTGTGTGTGTGTGTGTGTGTCTGTGGAGTTCTATTGGTGCCATGCACGGTTTCGCCACTGTGTTCACACACACACACACACACACACACACACACACACACACACACACACACACACAAAGAGAATGAGAAACAGACAGACAGACAGAGTTGACTAGACCGAGAAGAAAAACACACTCACACACTCCACTGCCCTCAATTACCAAGCAGAAAAGAAAGAAAATGATTATTGAATACCAAGACAATTGCAACTGAGGCAAACAGTGATAAATAATGGGCATGTTGTGCAAATTGATTATGGGGAAGAAATGGCCATGAAATTGAAAAACAACAGCAATCAGAGACCTCGAATGAAGCTGAAACAAAAGGGGGCTTGTTTAAAAAAAGGGGCAAAGACGGGGGAGTTGGTCGAGGGGCGGAGTGATGTGATTGGCAGCTATTGACACGGTGATTGACAGGCGATGAATGGTCTCATACACCTGAAGCCTCAGGGCGAGTGGGCGGGGACGAAGAGCATCTCAGGTGACACCGCGAAAGGGGAAGAGAAAGATCCCAACCGTGATATAGGTCCCACAGATACCGACCACACATGAGGGGTCACGGATGCTCACATTCTCCCGTCCACTCATGCATGTCGGCACATAAACACTCACACACACACACTCCATATGCTGACAATGGTGCTGTGTTCATGGTAGAGTTGATTTAACTATTCTGTTAGTTAATTAAACATTTAACCCTCCCATTATGTTGAGGGTTGATTTGAACCATTTCTGCTTTTGAGGCATCTGAAATCCTGGTTACCCTCCCTGAAAGACTGATTTCATGTGTAAACACTGCTTCCAAAAGATGTAAAAATGTTATTTAAGACCACTTAGAGAGGGGGAAAATCCCTGCCAAGTGTTACCAAAACATTGTAGTTTTTGAGAAAGCTCATGGTATTAAATAGTTCACAAATTATTAATCGATTATTGAGAAAATAATCAAAAAGATGTTTTAGTTGCAGCTCTATTGCACAATGCATTTTCAGCAAGAAGATTAGCTCCATCTCAAAGGCTCTTACCGCATTTTGAATAATCAAGAGCAGCGGTAATAGTTTAAGAACAGATGTGACGTCTTTTGTTACCGTTGCTCGAGCGTGTCAGCTCGCGCTGAAACGGGATACGAGTTACCACCGAATGGATGTAAACAGTTATCAGAATCTGATACGGGCAGCATGTGGACACGAACACGTAAGGCCCGCGGTGCGAACACGGCCTCAGCGCGCATTTCAAAACACATGGGAAGGAAACACCGACAGAATGCACTCAGACATAACACACATTTGCACATGCAAATAGCAAATCAGTCACGGTTTCAAAACCTCAAACAACTTCTTACAGCTTTTATATGAGAAGCACCTTCTCCTCTTCCCCCACACCTGTTTGTGAGTCTGCGTATGTATGCTGTTGGACTTATATCAACACACTGCTAAATGTGCTATGAAGCACACGTCTGTCAGCGCTTCAAGAGCCAAGGCCTCAAAGCTATGGCAAACACCCCTCTGGAGGATAACCCCATATCCTTACATCTCTTTCCCCCCCAAACAACATCCTTCAAAACAACTTTTCATCTTCATCCTTCCCTTCCTCTTCCATCCCCTCTCTCGCCTCGTACTTTACTCAGGGACGCAAATGAAAAACAGCTCTAGCCCAGACACCGGCTCTAACGTTACACTGAAGTTCTTTCTTGCCGGCGTTTTGTTCCAGGCTAGCCAGGGAACTCAGCAGGACAACTTTTCCCACTAACGCTCAGTAGTAAGCTCACACTGAGAGTTTAAAGTGTAGTTGGTGGGATTTGTGCACGGTTCAAACCATAGACTGTATATAAGAAGTGGACGTAGTCGTCGTGATGTCGCCCATTTGTTTGTGGACTGCCGTTTTGAAGCCTCGAGTTCGGCGTTTTGGCCGTCGCCATCTTGGATTACGGCTGTCGCCATCTGGGCTCTTTTGCAACCAGTGAATGAAAGTGACCATATTTGGATGGTGGAGAAGTGACGTAGATGCTGGTTATGGAGCTGGTAGGGTAGGTACCTGTCAATCACAGTAAGCCCCGCCCTAAAGCATCCCCTGCTTTATGGTCTATTTGACTCTAAATGGACAATAAGTTACTAAATGAACATCATGCTGTATTGAAGAAGACTTGAAACTAGAGATGAAGACCATAAAGTCTTAATAAAGTTTAAGACACTTCCGCATTGGCTTCACTCGCCTGTCGCCTGGTTCAAGCTGAGGTTGAAATGCGAAGATAAACAAGAACCAACCAAAGAAGGCATAACTTACGTTTGATTTCCCCCCTTTATCAGCCTCACGGAGCCCTAACAAAGAACAGGCAGCCATCCTCAGGTGCCTGTGTCGAGCTATTACTCATATATCACAAAGCATAACGCGACTAGTAGGCCAACACCAGCACCCCGGTGAGCAAAAATAAGAATTTTATAACAAGGTTGACAGGGATTTTTCAAACAGGGCCAAGCACCGCAGAAAACCCCAAGTGTCCTGAATCAGTCACATAAATGAATTTGTAAGATCTTCAGCCACACAGCTGGAGGGATATGTGTGGGTGGCGAGCAAGCTGTTATTTCGGACTGTTCTTTAAAAAAGGGGGTCATTGGAGTTGACAGTTGGGGTCTGTAAAAAGTCCGTAAGGAAATGAAGAGCTGGGAGGAGGGATTTCTCCTTGATAGGTGACTGTTAGGCAAACATACCTCCTGTAAAAGCACTCATAAATCATGACTACCGGGGGAGGCCTTGGCAGATCACAGCCACGATGGGACTCACCTGGAGCTAGAGTTTAAGGTGATGAGGACAAGTGTGAGTGACAGAGAAGAAAAGATAAAGAGAGAGAGAGAGAGAGAGAGAAAAGAAATAAATGGGTAAATATAAAAGCAAGACGATGGACGAGGGAGGACAGTCAGAAACATGACAAAGTGTAGGCTTATAAGGGTACCAGCGTTAGAGGGCATAGAAGAAGAGACAAAAAAACAACGGACAGCTAGTTTGATTGAGGAATGTGACAGAGGCAGGGTGAGAGAGAATTAAAAGAGTGAGAGGACAGCAAAGGGAGGAAGGCCGAGTGATTGATGAAAACCCTGAGTTACAGGCCCTTGGAGGAGGACAGGACACCTCACTTCATCACAACCCCACGTGCACACACACGTCTTAGTCAGTGCCGAACTCCCGAGGACACTCTTGACACTCTTTGATCCAACACACACCTCATCGGTCAGCCAGAAACATCCACGTTCATGCATCTCTATTCACCGACTGGCCCCACGTTGACCCCTGTCCACGTGTACATAGCCTCCAGGGGCACTATGATGGCATCATGCCATGTTAAAATTGCTCTATCTCGTTTTCCTGATTAAGCAGATTCAATGTCAATCAGGGAGATCCCATCATAGAGAAAATGGCTGTTCTCAAATTATCATTCAAACAAGCAAGGAAAAGAAAGCAAACTAATAAATGATGTTGCAACATGGTAGCCCTGTCATTGTGAGCATGTGTGTTGATGTTTGCATTGAGTACAGCTTTACAACTCCAATAGCATGGCTGTAGGCTCTCAATGACGAATTCACCAAAGGATTGTGGCATATGCGGCCACTAATACCGCTCAAATAATTTAATCATGGGGAGCGTGTGGCTCCGGAGAAAGAATGGGTTATTCACTAATTGGAAGATCGGTGGTTCTCCAGTCCGCTTGTTGATGTGTACTTCGGCAAGATACTGATGTGCATGTGTGAATATTGCCATTTATATACCTAGAAAGGTATATAAATGCAAGTCCATTTCATTCTCCAAGCATCCACACAGGATGAAATGCACCACTAAGCTAACAAACAGCGATCTTTCGGCCAGGAGACCGCTGTTCGATAAGGAGTATGAAGATACACTGACTAAACTGACAGACTGGGATATTTAATCTCAAACACAGTACTCCTGCCATGTTTAAATTCCTTGCCTGAAGTTTAGAGGAATGCCTCTGCACAGCGTTACACAGGACCTTTGGCTTGTGGTCTAAAAATCTAATTTTTCTTTTTCTCTCTGCAATCGTTCTGCTGTCTGTGTTCTTGGCGCAAGGGCAACATTTATATATTTTTGCCACATGGATAATTGCAATCAGATGCAACTGCACTCAGCTGCAAAACTTTATGGGCATGTTTTTTGCTGTAATGTCATTAGAGCCATAACTTTTGCGAAACGGACTTAAAGACGGGGCAGATGGCAGTTGCAAGTGATGCGCAATTCATGGTTCTACCAGCGGCCACAATCCATTCTTTATGAATACGCCCGTCAGTCTTGATTTCCCTGGGCATAGTTAAGATGTTGCTTGGCATCAGTGGTGGACTCTTCACAACATGGACTAAGGGATTTTTTCTAGAGCAATTGATCAAATTCAAGATGTTCAACTTTTTTTATTTATTACCTCAGTAAACATTGTAAACATGACTTTACGGTCTCAATTTCTAGTTTTAAGTCTTCTTCAACACATGATCATTTCGTAAATTATGGTCCATTTAGAGTCAAATAGACCATAAAGCAGGGTATGTTTTAGGGCGTGACTACTGTGATTGACAGGTCTCTACTGCTTCCAGAGACATTTCTGGTGTCTCTACGTCACTCCTCCGCAGTCCAAATATAGTCACTTCCATTCATCGGTTGCAAAAAAACCAACATGGCGACGGTCATATTCCAAGATGGCGATGGCGAAATTGCTGAACTCATGGCTTCATAATGGCAGTCCACAAACCAATGGGTGACGCCATGATGACTACGTCACGATTTACTTGTTTTATACAGTCTATGGTCCCCACAACGAGAGTAATACATGCCGCCCCCCCTCCCCCCTACACACACACACACACACACACACGTTTGGAGCCGGCTGACCAGCCTAATGCAAGATCAAAGGGCATTAGACGTCTTCATACATTTGGTGTAACAGGTTGAAAGGTCCACAGGACAGCACCTCTGTCTCTGTTTGGTGGCAACGCTGATGCAAATCACAAATTCCCCCAAAACCAAGTCGAGCAAAGCATATTGCCATGCGCTTTGCATTCCTGTAACAACCCTCCCCTGGGATGCCAGTGATTGTGACAGAAGAAAGACACGCTTACTGTATATAATTACAATGCAAGTGTGGAAAATCCACTTACAACGGTGACTTGCGGGTTGGTTTGCCTATTAGACGCGGACAATGCCTTAGTGTACAGCGAGCACACTGTTTGCTGATGCTCCACATCAAACAGGCGTCTGCAGAAAGGTAATGTCTGTGCAAAAAACACACTAAAAAGAGAGAGTGGGAGCATGGAGGAGAGAAAGCATCGGAGGTAAACAGCGTGTAGGCTTTGATGTCGTTTGATGTCTGATGCATATTGCTCCATTCTCTTTATTAGAAGAGAGAGGGACGGAGGCAGAGACAGGGAGGGAGATGAAGCGACACGCAACATGAAAGCATCATTAGACAGCGGTGGATTTAACCTCTCACAAAAGGCAGATCTACAAACACAAATCAATACCAGCAGATGTGAATGCCACACACTATTGTACCTGCGCTAATGAAAAGGAGGCCTCCTTCCGCTCACGTTGCTGTCTCCTCTTGTCACCCCGAAACATCGACAAGCCGCAGTGGGAAAATTGGGTAAATATCATATGTGCGGGCGTTTGAACTGGGTTTAAAATCAAATAGCCACAAAGCAAATCATACTGTGGGTACAAAAAACAAAAGCTCTCAACAAAGAGGCACACAGATTCATTATTTTTCTAACCTTCGCCCAGAATTCAGTCTTGCAAATTTTGTAAAAAAAAAAAAAAAAAGCACGGGACACCTGACACACACTCCCCCTCCTCCATGCGCGCACACACACACACACACACACACACACACACACACACACACACACACACACACACACACACTCAGACACATGTGCACACAGCGACCCTCTGATCCCTGCGTCAATCCATCTGTTAACAGACCCAGTTGACCTCCACCTGACTGTTGATGCATACACAAGACCAGAGATTCTCAAGCCACTGACTGTGCCCTCTTCCTCCCTCACACACACACACACACACACACACACACACACACACACACACACACACACACACACACACACACACACACACACACACACACACACACACACACACACACACACACACACATACAGTGTATCGGTACAGTGAAGGATTAGAGGGGCGTTAGTGATGTAGAACATTCCTGGCCTTTCTTCTAAAATAAGGGACCTCGGGGCTGGACCATAATCCTCTATAGGGTTTCTACTCAGACCCTCTAAGCTTTAAGCTCACTGAGGTTTTGGCAAAACTGACTGCATTGTACTGTATGAGAATCTGGTGGTGGGAAGTGTATTATGGTAATCCAAGGGCCATACTGATTGTGAATTAAGGTTAACCTAGGCTTACCCTTATATGAAACCAAATATTAAACATTATGGTGACTTGCATTTTTTCCACGATAGAAAGGTGAGTCCCCACAATGTGACGATGTCCCCACATAGTGAATAAAACAAACTCACACAAACACATACAGGGGATTCACAAGACATGTACAGAAATTTAATGACAGCAAAAATGTTTATATTGAATTTAAAATGCCACTGAATTTATAGCACTGGCATATAAAGACGTCTCGGGCAAGTTTTTATGGTCCCGACACCCGCAGTGTATGTCCATACCGAGTCCGACCCAATAACTATATTCAACTAAATGTTGTTTGAATATGTATCCGACACATTGAACTAACAGCTACTGACCTTGGCACACAGGCTACTTGGTGAAAACAATACTACTACTGCTGTCGCTGGTAAAAACTCTATGGCCATCATTTGCTTGCACACATAGGCGTATTATCTATGACACAGCAACATACTTCTGCAGACACACACACACACCTCTTGTCAGCCCCCTGAGGTCTGCAAACTCGCTTCCTTATCAGCAGCAGATTATCAGTGCCTACGTTATTGTACCGAATGGGACACACCGTTCCAGGCCTAATAGGCTGCCTAAGTGATTTTGTCTTTGTCCTTTTGTGCCCTTGCCTTTCAATCAAGCCCGACTGATTGCAATCTAGCCAACCAGGTGAGTGGATTCATCAGGACAGTGACAATTGGCTGCCGAGATTGGGGCAGATCCTTTATCTCAGCGGGACTTCCTGGATTAATTGGGAGCGGTTAAGTGGATCAGGTGAGTGAGAGGAAGGCGCTGACACAAGAGCGCGTGCTTGATGTAGATGTCGTGTTTCAGCAGTTCTCAGAGAGGAGTCCTTGAACAGCTAGGAAGGAGTTTACTTTTGTTGAGTTCATTTTTGATGGTATTAAATGAAGAAATGGAAAACCAACTGGACTCATGAGGACCTTCAATTTGTGTATTGATTCAAAAATAAACTACAGTGTGTGTGTGTTGATGGTAATGAAAGACCGCTGCTAAAATGTGGCTCGTTGATGTGTTCTTGATAGTTAAAACAATGGAGGTCTATGGCACGGAGGAATAAGATACACCAGGCTTTGGCTGTTAGTAGGTTCAAACCATTGTTGCTTCTGGTCTTTCCTAGGGCCCGCTCTTGGTTTACTAGTCAACTAAATGGTTGTTTTGGTCCAAGATGACTAAGATTTCTTTAGTCTATTTTCATGCTTTTTTTCATGTAGAATAAGATTAAAAGCTTTTGTGTAATTCTTTGTGTTTTACAGACCTATCGAACTGATTAGTATCGCATGAGTCTTAGTAGACTAAGAAGTCCTTTGGTCGAGGACAGCCCTAGTTTTTTCCGTATAGGATTAGCTGAAATCAAGAAAAATATAGAATATCACCAGATTTACCCTTTAAGTAGCATCTTACTAACTCAGCATGGGTTGGCATGGGGTGAATGTTTACGTGTTATTGTGTGTGTGTGTGTGTGTGTGTGTGTGTGTGTGGACCTGGAGAGGCGGCCCAGACAGCAGCAGCAGCAGAGGGGAATGTGTTCTGAAATAGCGTGCGGAAAAGTCATTTCTAGACTCTCCTCTCCCCTATGGGGCTTGTTTGCCCGGAGGACCAGCATGGCCTGGCATTTACATACTGTTCAGCACGAGCTCTGGGACACAGTCCTAGGTACAGAAATACACACACACACACACACACGCAAACATGCCACAGTATATTTGTCAAGGGAAGTAAAAGCTTCCACATCTGCCACAACACACACACATTCAAGTTCGCTACCACAGATACATCCGTGGAAGTAAAGCCCATGCACATCTGCTGAATCACACACACACACTCAACACGCACACACAAAGTCTAAACAGACAAACCAGAAGCAGGATGGCAGCCCAGAGTGAATGAATGAGGAGAGAGATCACATTGTGGTTTCCACTGCTGCTCTCCCCTCTGTCATTCTTGACTCATGACAAATAGTTTGTCACCGGCCACAAGCGCACGCATACTTCCCTTCCCAAGTCCACAACGTCTGGCCGTCTCATATCTTCATTTTTTTTTTTAAATTTCCCTCCTCCCTGTCTGCGTTCATCCGCCTCTGGTTCTGTTTTTGTTTCTGTCTCCTCCCCGATCTTCCTCACCCTCTTCCACTGTAGTCCCTGACCCTCCCTCCACCCTGTAAAACCTTCCACGCAACAACAACACATCCCCGGCTCACACGCAACAGTAAATCAACTTTCCGTCTGACACTGATCCAATGTTTCCCCAGCGTTCCCACAGCCCTTGTTAAGTCCTGGCTTTACTGCCCGGCCTCTCGTTACAACCCTGCGCCCTATTGTGATCCACCTCGGCAGTTTAAAGACGAGCCAGAGACCCCGAATGCTCTGGTCCCTTCTTTTTTCGTAGCCAAATCAGCTGTGGATCAATGCCGTGTGTTTAGGCTAGGCCAAGGCCGCAAAGCGAAAAGGATTTGCGTGTTTATGAACATGTGTGTCCTGCATGCGTATGAGCTCAACGTGCGGCGCATGCTTTTGAAAGTAAACGTCACCCTTGACTCACGATCAATGGCGCGTGACAGTCACGATCTCACGTCTTCCATTTTTAGGCGAACCGCTGGCCGCTGTAGAGACACAGTTCTGACCTTACGGCAATAAAAAAACTAAACGGCAGTGACATCTGTTACAGCGAGCGTCTCTTCACTCCGTCACAGACGCTTTATGTGGCTCGGTTCAGCTACAAAAGGCCGGAGCCGAGATCGACGATACGCGCACAAAGGATGGGATATTACATCTCACAGGGGAGTCTTTACAATGATGCCTGTTCTTTTATTGAGTGAATTATCACAGTTTATAATCTTCTATCCTTTATTCAAGCAGGAGATGTGGAACACAAGTCAGTTCCAGGCTTCTGACATTAAAACATCCTGCAATATAAAATACACTCAATAAAATACAACTCTTGATTCGCAATATTGAAAGGGGATTTTTCACAACCCTGGCAAACTAGAAGTTGGTGTATTACTGATATAAAATGCATTGAATGGGTAGTTAGTGAAGCCATTCAAATCCTTGATAATGGGTGACTTATAAGGAGTAGCTCTGCACAGTTAGTGCTGTCTGGAACACACCAAACGGTGCTAATTGCCGTCATAACATCGTTTCACGAAGCCGCGGAGGCCGGACAAAGCAGCTCAGCATAACACCTAATATTCACGGAGGGAACAATAGAACAAAACATGCTCACACCGTGCCAGAGTCAACAGCAGCGGGGACAACAGCGGAGCAGCCGGAAGAAACAGAAAACGGTCGACGCCAACTCCAGCACACACCTGCGCCTCGCGACCTTCTCGCCTCGGCTGCAGACATCGCAGCCAAAAGCCGGATGAAACAAGTAGTGCGAAAATTACGTCTGGCAGAGGGGGAGGACGATCGAGCTGCTGAGAGGGAGGTGAGCATAAAGAAGAAAAACAGCCCAAAAGATGTCAACCACATCCGCCTGCACGCACACTGTATTTCATTGCGTAATGCTTGTCAAAGCCTATTTCTGGAAAAACTCCGCATGCCGGGAGGGCTGATGTATCGGGGAAAAAACAAGCTGCGAAGAGCAAATGAGCGCAGCAACACTTTGTAAACAAATTTCAATGCGTTAAAGATGGGTGAGAAATCCTCCCTGAGCCCTGAACCAACATGTGCCGCGGCGAAGGTAAACATGCGTCTCCCGTGCAAACACACACACACACACACACACACACACACACACACACACACAGGCTCTGATTTATCACTGGTTAAGTCAATATAGAGACGGATGACAGAAAAGAGAGAAGAATGGAAGGATAACAGGTGGAGGAACGGTCCCTCTGGCTACATTCAACACACAGAAAATGCCCTAGGTAAACACTGGCACCATGCCAAGGCACGGACGTGAGCATGTGCATGAACACACGCGTGCACACACACACACACACACACACACACTTGTGCAAAAGGCCAACCCAGACAGACACACTTGTATAGGAGAGCCAACACACACACGCACACACACACACACACACACTGTAAAGCTGTCATATGTTCAGCTCTGCCGCAGTGCTGAACCCAGCAGCCCTCTCTTCTTTGGGCCCATCTGTCATTCTCCCCCTTTATCTCTCCTTCTCGCTTTCTCTCCCTCCCTCTCTTCTTCTCTACTCCCTTGTAATACCTCTTAACCATTCTTACGTTCCTCTTACCAATTATTTTTTCTCTCCTCTTAAAAGAAAGAAATCCAAAACCCAGATAAAGAGAGACGTCAGGGGGGAGGGGCGAGCGATGGAGAGTCTCAGAGCTTGTGTCAAACGATGAGATTTAGAACTACTGTCGGAGAGAAGCCCAAAATCTGACACCCTTGACATCAGACGCTCACTGGAAATTGCCGCGCTCGAGAGGAACTTCATTATGGCCGATAGCTCTACGAGTTCGCCGTTGAACTGCACGTCATGAGTTAAAGTCAATGAAAGCCGGTCAGAACCACAAGGCCCTTCAAGTTCTTGGAGATGGTGCTCTTCGTCTCTGTTGTCGCGGTGGATTGCTGCTCAAACCAGCTGAGCAGTTCCTCTTGTAATCTTCAATTTAGAACAGTTAGATTTGAAGATAATTGTAATGCAGACGATATGCACATGTAACAACGTTGAACCAATGAAATGGGCCGATCACCACATTACTCCATCTCTCCTTCACACTGACATTGAAGGGCAAACACTTCCCCAAAAGAGATGCATTCATTATTTTGATAATTCTGAGTAAATGGTAGCCGGAATACTTGTGGAACACCAGAAACAATATATTTTGCAGTGCAACATTTCACCTTTTAAAACGCCTATCCATGGTTAGGATTGTTTTATTGTAATTGTACTTTATATAACTTAGGCATATAAACCTAGTGTTTTTAGCTGAGCATGTGAGGGATATACCCAAAAGTGCTTGAAATCTAACCCCTGGAAGTGAGCAGCAAAATGTTTTCTTTCCTCACCTTTCCGACTTCTGTTTGGACATTTTGCCCTTTTTAAAGTGAGAAATACAAGAATGCACTCAGACAGACACGCACTCAATTTACCTCCCTGTCAGATACAGTATCCCAGATAAGCCATAAGGTACACGAGAGAGGGGGGAGTGACTGTCCATCGAGATAAAGTCCTTCTATTGATGACATGAGGAAGTCCCGGTGACAGGCCGCTGACAGGAGGGTCAATAAGGGAAGGAAGGGGGGGAGGGGGAGGTGGAAATGGGAGGACTTTGTCAATCATTAGGGCTAATGATAGGGGCAAACACTCGCACACATTAACATACTCACACAGCATGACGTGGACACACAGAGGGCGAGGAAGATGTCCGACTGGCTGGACACAAATTATTGATTGCCAGCCGAAGGGAATGATGTGGTTAAACACGAGGTCACATCCAAACATGACTACTGGAGAGCTACGCAGGGGGCATCCTGTGTGTGTGTGTGTGTGTGTGTGTGGGGGGGGGGGGGGGGGGGGGGGATACAGTACAGTATGTTTCAATCCGAATGTCAAATTATGCTAATCTATTTAAAGGGAAGACTTTACATTGGTTGTCAATCAATTACTTTAAATTGAAAAATAAAATTGTTTGATTATTTGTATATTTTTATACGCTTTGTGTTGTTTGTGTTATATTTCCTATTTAATTTTCTGTTTTTATAGACCCCCTGCATTCATACTCTATTGCATGTTTTCCATATATTTATGTTACTACACCCCCGCTTTGTTTTTCTCTACGCGGAACCTATTTAGATTGTTCTTCTCTGCGCAATAATTGATTTTACTGAGGTAGTCCGCCAGATGTTTTGTTACACAGAACCATCCGAGAGGCCGTCATTGGAAACTGTTTGGAAAAGGGGGCGGGCACTTTGAAATAAACAGGTAGCAGGTGATTGGATGAACCATCTGTCAATCAAACTCCTACTGGAGCCAGTCGTGAGAAGATCAAAAACACATTTTCCTTTGAGAAAAGCCTTCAGTGCCGTCCTTTAGCTCCTTTGTCAATGAAGAAATCTTCTCCAGTTGCATCGACGATAACTTCTTTGTTGCCGTTGTTGTTTATTAAAAAGAACCGTCACCTCTCAGCGATGGCTGCCGCTGTCAGTAGCTCCTAACAGGAAGCTGATTGGTCCGTGCTCTTGCTTACCAGACAAGAACCATCAATGTGACCTACACCTCCCATAATGCAACTTGTCATTTGACATTCTCTGCTTAGTAATAGCTTGTGGCTTTCAAACTCTCAAAGACATAACCCTGATGACATCACTGTGACATCATTAGGGGTTGTGCTCCCCTTAACAAACATGATGTTCAAAATCTGTGAACTATCCCATTAAGTTTTAGATTTGTTGTAGGCTGTATCCCTTTTTAAAATGTCTTTAGATAAGATCAACAGGAGACGAGGACAACTGGAAGTAAAGAGAAGTGATGATGACGGAAAGATTAATGGAGCGCATTATTTCCAGCTGCATATGGGAAAAGAAAATGTACTGAAGGGAGCAAAGGCAGAAGAAAAGGGGGGGCGCTGACAAGGAATGATAAGGAGAGAGGGGGGGACGACGTATAGGGAGGGAACGAAAGAGGTGGAGAATCGGTAGTGACAGCGAGGTGAAAGAAGGACGGGAGTGGAGGAACTGCAGAAACAAAGACGGCGATGTGTCGGAGGAGAGGAAGCAAACTGTGCGGATAGAGTGACACGGAGAGAGGGAAAGCAGAAAGGCCCGAAAGTCAGAGGCAAAAGTATGACATTAATTGTGACAGGTGAGGAGAGGAAGTGTGTGTGTGTGTGTGTGTGTGTGTGCATATAGGTGCCAAGTTGTGTGTTGGCCTGAGTGTGTGTGTGTGTGTACTAAATTGGTGCTGACACGGCCAGCAGGTTGTGACATTAATTAGCAAGCCTCAGTGATGGCTGAAATCTAATCTCCCAGAGAAAGGAGACACCAGGGGGGGGGACACATCAAAACACACACACACACACACACACTCTGTCTCTATGCTGACCTCACTTCCTGTGACTGGGGATGAGGGGCAGACACGGGTAGGGTTACCGTCTTAATGTGGACAAGATGTGCGTGTGTTTGTGTATCTGCGTTCGTGTCTGAGAGGGTGTCTGTCTTCTGTCGCTTTTCACTTCAATTCATTTCAATATTCGGGTCGTTAAATTACCAGAACCAAAAAAAACAGAGCTGTCAAAAAATGTTTTGGATCACATCATCAGCACTTTGTGGATCTGTTTTCCCTTTTCTTTGTGTGTGTGTGTGTGTGTGTGTGTGTGTTGATTTGACTTCCAGCATAATCACATCATCTTCCAGTTACTCTTGTTTTTATTGTCCCTGTGGGAAACTTGGGCGACAGCTACATTTATCAAAAGAAATTAAGAAATTAAAAAGCAAAATTAGAGGGCATAGAATCAAAGGATGCAAATATTAAAACCCCCTGAAGTTCACGAACTGCCTTCACTCAACTCACACACTCTTCAGAGTCAATCTGGAAGTGTTTAGTATTTGTTGAGAAGCAACAAGCTGGAAATGTGAATGTTGTTCCTCTGTCTCTCATTCACAGTGAGGGTTTTATTCCAATACCGTGGCCTATTTTAATATTAACATTACTTGTTTTCACATGGAGGGGGTTTCATAACCACTTAGTCCGGTCAGCCTGTCGAACGTCACCCAACGGCACTGAATGACAAGGACCGGTTGAACCGGACTCTAGTTGAGAGTTACGGCACTTCGACTGTGTCCTGTTAACTTGCATTTCATTTCTTAAGATTCTCATTTTGCCTTTACTTTATGTATTCAAGATTTACATTGTCAATGAGCGCTTCTCGGTCGTGCATATGATGACAGAAAACTTGAAATGAGTCTCAAATCAGGCGCACATAAAAAGTGCACGTGATAAGAGTGCACGAAACAGTACCTTCGAGCTGAAAAGCTGACTTTCGATACTTTAGAGCTGCTGATGGAATTCACGTGATGTGATTCACAACGCATTGGTCGGCGTGTTTCCTGCACCGCTGAACAAGTGCCGTAAATGCTGGAAAAGCTGCGCCGGTTAAAATAGGAGCGCTCCTTTCAAAATGTAATAATTCTCAATTATCTATCGGTTTTAGGTCCTGGGTCCGGATACAATGGCGTCTGGGTCCGGATCCGGCAATTAAGTGACCCCTGGAATAGGCCGCGGCTGATGATGCCGGCAACAGTGATCGAGCATCGTTAATTGTCCCGAAGGTTAACGACGCTCACGCTCATTAGTCGCACTACAATTTAGCGCATTCATGCACCGCATGCCTGTCTGATTGAACCAGATTCAATTTAAGACCAAGATTAAGCTTTTTTTTTTTTCGTCACGAACTTCCACAAAGCGATGCACTCTAGGAAGGGAGTGAGCGAGGCCAAAGCTAATGGGCACTCACACACACTCTTTGTCCTCTTACCGACTTACAGTCAACAGCGGCGGACGACAGTGAATGTGTGTAACCCTTGGCCTGCAGGGATCACATGTCACAGACTTACCTAAACACGCGTGACAAGAGCGCACGCCTATGACAGCCCGGTAAAACAGGTCAGAGGGCAGCAACGAGACAGAGAGCAACACAGAGACAGAGAGAGAGAGAGAGAGAGAGAGAGAGAGAGAGAGAGATAGAGGTGGCCTTTCATTCAGAAGTCTGAGAACTTGCAGGACTCAGACATACACAAGCGGTTAGCGCTGTTTACAAAAGCCAGCAGCAGAACCAATGTGAACCATACGCATTGAGGAGAGTGAGTCGGAGCATGTGTGTGTCTGTGTGTGTGTGTGTGTGTGTGTGTGTGTGCATTGCCAAAGCAGCAGGTCTTAATGCAGCAAAAGCATAACAGAGCTGATGTTTTTTAACAGGCGCATACCTCTCCGAGAGGCAGAGTCCGGCTCCCTTCCACCGGTTTTTCTCTCGTGAGCACGTCTGGTTTTGGTTCTCGTCTGTTCAACTCTCCTGTGGGTCCTAAAAAAAAAAACACTGCCACATTTCTCTCAGACTCCGCCCCCCCGCGTTGCCTTTCATCGCATCCAAGCGGAACCAGAACAGTGTCGGGAGGAGAGGAACCAGGGTGTTTAAGAGCTGAATATCATAGTGTGATCATCACAGGTGTATTTATCCACCCACAGGTGCACGCAGTGTGGATGTGCAGCTGGGAGCTGGTGTGGTGAACAGACACATGCAGCACATACCGTAAATACACGTAGACAAGAAACATCCAGGGAGATATTGGGGGAATTTTACAGACAATTCTGTAAACTTAAAAATGCTAAAAGGTCCACTTACTTGGTTATTTTCCTGCGCTTTCAGCCACAACTCGTAGCCTTCATCAGCCGATGATTTTCCACGGAGACGGTTCAGTTGTTCATATGATGCAAGTATGGAATTTCAGTCGTGTGATCGCAGGCGGTTATCAATGTTCATGGATGGTTTTTGGACGTGCGCACACTCCACGCGCCGGTGAAGGCCACATGATGTGGCTGAAAGCTCCGGCAAAACACCCATTTAGGAAGGCAATGACAAACTCCCTACGTCGTTCAAGGTCTGAGGGGCGTGGTTGAATTATGGGTTAAAAAACGAGGAATTCTTCTTATTTCTGGCACCGAGTGAACCCACTTTCACATAAAACGCATCCTTTTTGCTTTTTAACCCCCCACAAAAAAAAACCATGATCCCAAAATGAAACAAAAGCATTTTGAATTTCAAGGGTGAAACACAAAAGTCAGTCCCACATCACAACAGCAGAATCACATTGGATAGATACCGCCGCTGGTACAATGGCAGGAAAAAGAATCAGCTTTGCTCGGGCCGCAGCTTTGACTTGGTCAATTTCACGCTTTTCTTTTCGAGGGAGAGGAGAGCGGGGAGCTAATTCAAAAGTGTCCGGGAATGGCCTACATCGGGTGTAGCCGCTGGTTCAAAACGCAGGACTGAGTTCGGCTCTATTTCAAAATGTGTGTGTGTGTGTGTGTGTGTGTGTGTGTGTGTGTGTGTGTGAAAAGAGTCTGGCTCTTTCTGTGCCTGGGAGTTAATTTCTGAGGTACTTGGCAGACATTATTTTGTTCTCTCCATCCCACTCCGATTCCTCTCAAACCTTGCTTTTTCTGTTTCTGTACCCTCTTGGCCCCGCTCGCTCAAATTCCTCCACCCTCTCACCACTTTCACCGTCTCGTTCTCTTCCCAACGCTGCCATTCCTCCACCTTTTGTCCCTCTCTTCTCCACTTTCACTAGCTCTCAGCCTACATCTATCTTTTACCCACAATCACTTTCAGCTCTCGCTCTGTTTCCTGTCTTACCCTCCATCGTGCGACTATATTCTCAGAGGATGGATTGCAGGTGAGGAGTGTGCGTTTTACCCGTCTTGTGGGGACATAAATCTGAGTACACAGTTGCATTGTGGGGACCGCCTTTTTTTGGGGGGGGGGGTGACAATTGCATATCCCCATATTGTACATAATTACATTTAAGGGTGAAGACTTGGTTTAAGATTAAGGAATGGTTAGGTTTAGGTTAGGATTAGGCTGGTGGCGGTTATGGTTAGGACAAGTCTGCAGAAAATGTATGTAAGTCAATGTAATTTTCCCATGAAAACACAACTCTGTGTGTGTTTGTGTGTGTGAAAGTCTGAGAGGTATAAAAAGGTAGAGCTAGAGGGAAGTATGCGTGTGTGTGTGTGTGTGTATTATTCAATGTTGTGGGGACATAAATATGTTCACACAGTCACATTGTGGGGACCGTGTTTCCTTTTGGGGACAGAATGCAAGTCCCTGCTTTAAATCATTACATTTAAAGGTGAAGACTTGGTTTGAGGTCGGGTTTAGTTTAAGGTTTAGGATTGGTCATAAAGTGGTTATAGTAAGGGTTTGTCTCCAGTAAAGGAATGTAAGTCAATGTAATGTCCTCTACAGTGATGGAGACACGACTGTGTGTGTGTGTGTGTGTGTGTGTGTGTGTGTGTGTGTGTGTGTGTGTGTGTGTCTTGTCCCAGCCCAGTAAGCTCAACATATGTTCCCTGCTGAATGAGCTGCCAACTAATGAGATATGAGATGTGTGTGTGTGTGTGTTTTCCTAGGTGTGTGTGTGTATATTTAACATGTATACAGTGTACTCATACAGTACTTTGTTTGTGTCATACATTACCTTGTGTACTTGTGTGCAAGTGTGTATTTGTGCGTACTGGCTGACCCTCCCGGCTGTTTGCAGCAGCGTAGCAGTATTTCAGCTAACAACTGCATATGGAGGGAGAGAGAGACGTCTCACTTCTCTGTCTGACACTTCAGCCTGGAGGCAGGACAGAGGGAAGCTGACACACGCATAGAGCAACACACACACACACACACACACACACACACACACACACACACACACACACACACACACACACACACACACACACACACACACACATCCTAACTAGACCCAAGAGACAGAAAGTGGGAGAGATGAGGTTACAGACAGTGAAATGAGTCTAACTCAGTGTAAAAGAAGGGAATGGAGATAAATATTTTAGATACAAGCAAAGACAGAAAACAGGTTATGTTATCATGACGACATGCTGTACAAGTGTAAAAGTCTGCTCATACAGCTGATTTAGTTACCACGGGGTAAAAGAAGACATTCATTGGTTATCCTGTACTTTTGCTAAAAATTCAGTTTTGGTGACTCGTAGTGAGGCGCCTCACCGCTGTGATGTGACATTTTGGAAATGACTGGACTCCCCCCCCCCACACATCAGTGTGGGTGCTCCAACTACAGGTCAGACACGGGGCATCGATGGACGGTAAGGGAGGAGGTCCCATCATTTGTCTCTGAACGTTACCGCCTACTGCGTAATGTTCTAATCTAGAATTGAATGAAATAGAATAGAATATTCCACAATGGAATTATATATATATATACATTTTTTATCCTATGAATTAACATATTAGATTGTTTTACTCTGGGGTAGAACATGTTCTTCCTGCACAGAACTCGTTTTTAGAACATATTTCATCCTTCTAGAACATTCTGTTCTGGAGTAGAATATTCCCTGATCTAACGTGACATTATGTTCTGGGAATGTTCTCTTCTAGAAGAGATCATTCCAGCAGAGAATAGAAATAGAACATTTTCGATATTACAAAAGAGAATGTTCTAGAATATAATTTTTCTCGAGCGACATGTTCTTCCCACTAAGTGGCGGAGGAAGGACACTGACATTTTTGTAGGACATTTAGCGTGAAATAAGAATTGCGAGTCATTTTTACTCCATGTAGTCCGTACTGACAGCAACGTAAAAGTACGCGCATAGCCCGCTGTTAATAAGAAGTGTTATGCTATATAAATGAGATGAGGGACCACTTACAGTCGGTTGGTGGGAAGGTAGATGGGTCGAGTACTTACACCCAGGAGACCGGTGTCCCGTAGTGTTAATGATGTTAACTTCTGTTACGTGGTACGTACATATTTTACTCAGATGTTGTAGTTATTTTAAGCCCAGCCATGACGTTTTTCCTAAACCTAAGTAAGTGTTTTGTTACCTAAACCGAACCGAACAACGTTTCGTTGATACACAAAAAGCCAAAAATCTGTATTAATAAACAAAATAAAGTGTGATCTATACAACCACCCGTGGGATCAGGTTGGTTCATGCCATGTAAGGTAGCCTCATTGTAGTGACAATACCATTCATATTTAATTCTGTTCAATATACATGTTTTAAATTATGATGTAAATATGATTAAATCTCCATGAATCAATGTACATGGTTGGATCACGCTTCTTCAAGCACAAAGTTAAGTCCCTTATCATGATATTGTTCCTGGTATTTGTCCTTCACGTGCCCTCCTCAATGTCCTGACAAAGCTTGCTGCATAATCCATCATCCACCTTCAGCTCTCACCCTTTTCTTCTTCCCCTCTGTACTTTTCCTATTCCCTCTATTTTAGCCCTCACCTTCAGCCAAAGTCTTCTGCTCGTCCCGACGTCCCACCGCTTATCCAATCTGTCCGATTCCTCCGTCCCGACTCCGCTCTGCCAGCTGGCCGTGGGCAGCGCCTCCCCGAGGGGAGAACAGGTGTAGCGACTCACACTCCACTGAGCACACGGCTACCTGTGGCATCGGGCGGGCAACGCGCCCGACAATGAGCAAATGTGAAGAAAAAGAAGAAAAATAGCGAGCTTACTAATGGATGTACCTGATATGCAAAAAAAAGCTAAGCAGGAGGCTCTCAAGCTCCCATGGTTGGCATATTTTTGGCTAACTAACACACTGAGATGAACACAGGCTTGATGTGCACGTGTTATCACAAACTCAGGTAGATAACGACGAGTCATCTTTACATTGTCGTTCCCGTTATGAAGCTTGATTTGGCAGATGCGGAGAATCCCAAACACCTCGAATGATTTAAATGATTGCAACAAAAACAGTGGTAACATGGCGACGCACGCTCCCGCTGCCTCCGCGTATTAACGATCGGCTCCATCACAAAACACCATCACTCCTCCCGCTGTGAGGGGAGATCATTGTGTGTGTGTGTGATTCATTTACATCCGATCATTCGAGAAGGGGGAAAGTGGGAGAAATGGGGAGCTCTGTGCGATCAATGTGTCTGTGTTTGTCTTTCGACACCGCCGTCAGCTGCCTTCTGTTTACCGTACAGTGGAGGGAAGCGAGCGAGAGTTTGATGTGAGAGATGGAATAATGACCTTCACATATGCAGAAGCAGACGGTGGCTGGAAGGGGCATTTCCTGGAGTTGTTCCAACAGCAGAGACTTGTGTTGTGGAAGTTTGGTTTTCAAAAGGCAAAGAGACACAAACACACACAAGGACGCGCAGTAACTATCTTTTCTTTTTGTACATTTTTGAAAACTATTGAATTTCATGAATTGTTTATCCTTTTCCATTTCAGACTTGGAAAAACACGAAGGCTTGTGCGCATCCAGATAATCAATCTTGATCTCTCGCTAGAAGGAAAACGATTGATTTGTTATGTCTTCGAGACGCCGTTTTTCCTTTTTTTCAAAGGCAGAGAGAAAGGCTTGTTTTGTCTCGCCTGTCTCTTTAGCTCAAAGGGACACTGACCCCGAACAAGTCCAGTCAGAGACCTTTTGACCCCAACGACCTGGGGAGCCATTGATCATTCTAGCGCGGGGGATTTGCAATGCACCATGGGACTTGAAGTCCCTGATCAAAGATGATCCTTTCCTGTTAGTGTGAAGTAGCGATAGCCACCGCTTTTGAAGCCTGCGCTAATGACATTTGCTGTGGTCAAATTGGCGATGCGATAAAGGGAATCTGCAGTTTGGGAATAAATGTTATCTTAATTGCTGGGCAGGATCCCCTTTGCGTTTCGTTTTGATGTGGGTCACTGAAGCTCACTTGTGGATTTATAATGAGATCTAAGCTGTTAGCTGGAGCAAGCTTTGTTTTTGTGAAGGCGGTAATGTGATGGGAGTGGTTTAGGACAGGCGAGGCTTATGGGTCCTTTCAATCCAAAGTTAGCATGAGCTGTCATGAGGAAGGTGGTGGTGGTGGTGGTGGTGGTGGTGGTGGGGGGGCTTTGAAATGAATGTGACGTGAAACCACTGGAAGTCTCTGGGGAGCTGAAAGAGGGAAGAATTAGATTAGCGGTAGAATGCAATCAGTGTGACTACATTACCGAGTATGATGAGAGAGGAAGAGAGAGGAGTTGTGAGTGACAAGATGCTGGATGGCAAGAAATGTTCAAGACTGCGCTGCCAATGCCAAAAGGCGGGAGGAGGAGGAGGGGGGAGGAAGGGGGAGGAAGGGGGAGGAAGAGGGAGGAAGGGGGAGGATCCATAACCACAAATGTGAAATATCTCTAAAACCAACACCGGCAGATCGATTAAAAGGGTTCTTTGAATATATATATCATCCCTTCTCCCTCTCCCTTCCCTGCACCCTTATTTTCTCAAAAATCAAATTACCCAAATATCCGGGCAGGAAAAAGTCACAGTCCAACAAAACAGCATTATGGAAATTACATATGACTTTCAGCGGAAAGAAAGCCTTTTTATAACAGCGGATCAGATGAATAGCGGGGAGGAGGAGAAGAAAAAAAAACATACCTGGCACAAGTTTCGACATTTTGTCCTTCTGGTAAAATAGACGAATAAAGTTGCAGTGAACAGAGGAGGTGGCTGCGAGCGGGGAACAGAAAGATCTTGCTGAATGTGCGAGCGGTTTCCTTTTACACTATTTACCCCGACTACAAACCCAATTAGCTCAAATCAGATTCAGTGTTTACACTAGCATCAGGAGATGATTAAGTGAAACCTAGCATTCCAGTCTCACGTTCCCCCTCATCGTTTCTTTTTTGGATTGTGGGTCTCGCACACACACACACACACACACACACACACACACACACACACACACACACACACACTCATGTAATAACATCCCAACCAGCCAAAACCCCGTACCCCAGAAAAAACACACTTTTTTTATGAAATGATCCTATATGGTTCCAGGAAACTGGAAGATCTAGTTGTGAAAATATCTGGTTTATTGGTTTGTGCTTGTGTGAAGCATCCCATTCCCCACGTTATTGAAATCATTTGTCCGAGTAAAATTCTGGCATTGTTGCACTGGAAGTGACACATCAAATCTCCAGAGCAAAATACAAAGAGCAGTAAGTGGCTCTCTATCCACAGAAACCTGGACTCAGCAGTGTTTCATCTCCTTCCCTTTGGTCTTCTGCTATGTGAGTCATCACAAACATGACACACTGATAAAAGCATCTTGCTGTGTGCAATTTGCTGAAGTTATCTGAGGAGGAAGCTGTCGTTTCTTTAGTTTGCTGCTTCTAGTTAAAAGGGGAACACATGCATGTCTTTGTTTTGTTTTTTTGCTGCCCCCAAAGTAGCCAAGAAAATCAGTTAATTCATGACCACGCTATGTAGATTCTACTTTGTAGGCTTGTTCCGTCATTATAAAGAAGGAGAGGTTTCTGTGAGTCATTACAAGTGGAACCACCACCCTGACCAAAATCCCTCTGGAAAAAAATTTAAAAACGTCGTTCTTTATGTGCAGCTTAACTCTCCCAGCTCAAAATCTCCCCACTCATTTAATCCCAACATCTGCCCTTTCTACCCCCAACTCTTTTCCTCTGTCCACACACACACACACACACACACACACAAATATCCGACCCGCCAAGTGCAAACCCCCCCACGCGAATGCTGCACAGGCCAGCAGAGAAAGCAAACAAAATGGAAGTCAACGGGCAAACATTGATGTAAACACAGATTGTTTGGTGTCTGCACCTTTTTCCACCCGCGATGTTGATTTTCCACAGCGGATCGGGTTTAGCCTCTCCTAGAAACGGGAAATCATAACAATCCCCCCCCCCGTACATGAGTGAAACTATACGTATGCGTGCAAAATATGTTAACAGATGTGAGCGCGAATCCGACTGATGTTCACATATTTTGGGGTTAAACAAATGCCCTTTGGATCAAATGATCCTTTAAGAAAACTCTGCATGGAATACATTTTCCAGTGGCGCTGCTCGTCCTGTGAAGTTACCCCACCAACAGAAAAAGCTTCCCATCAATGCCCACTGACTGAATATGAACACATAATGAACTCTCAGCTAATTTGTCCTCTTATCTTTTTAAATTACACCCTGTGAGTTCCTCAAGGAGCATAATGACAGCTGCCTCTTGTGGTTTACATGGTTTACGGGGATCAGAGGGTGTGTGTGTGTGTGTGTGTGTGTGTGTGTGTGACTGTGTTTGTATAGGCAACATGTGTGTGTGTACGCACAATAATGTGGATGTTGTGTGTGTAATGTGTCTTCGCACTGCGAGAACACTACCACTCGGGTACGGAGGGGGGAAATGTTGTAAAAGCAACAAACCTGTCATTGTTTCAACCGCATCAGCAGCTTTTCTATGCTACACACACACACACACACACACACACACACACACTGCCAAGGCCTCTCCTGGTCCTTAGATCAGAGACGAGAACCGGGTGCAGGACTCGGACCCCTAGTGTGACGATGGCTGCACACATTCTTCATCTCAGTCCGTGGCTGTGTGTTTGTCTTGCTCTGGCGGAGCTGCAACGGTCCTTACCATGACCACATCCTACAGACCGGGGGAAACACTCCATGTTCAATGTTCTTGGATCGACCGGTGGAACAAATACGGGTGCCAGTGCTGAGTTTTGATTCCATTCTTTATTTATATTTGTAAAGGTCAGGGGTGTCCTCGAAGTTTTAAGTTACTCTAACTCCAGTGACACGCGCTCTCTTCTTCTTCCTTCTTTTTGCTGGCACTTATTACCCAAATGTCTTTGAAGCACTTGCATTGTTAGAATTATTAGAATCTTATATGCATACATACAAGGACTGTTTCTCAATGTTTAGAAATATACGTCTCGAGTCTGTCAAACGTTTGAAATGTGGAAAATATCATGTATCGGTCTGTACACTGGAGGACGACTGTGGCTCGGTGAAAGAGCAGCTCGTCCTTCAATCAGAAGATCCCTGGCTAGTCCATGTCGACGTGTCCTTGGGCGAGACACCTAACCCCGAAGCTCCTGGAGGCTGTGCCGTCGGTGCATGAATGGATGTAGTGTCAACGCGCTTTGAGTGGTCGGAACTAAAGCAATCAATTTAAGAAATATATCAGAAGAGGACATTTTACTCTAAATACTCTGAAGCTCATTCTTTTCTCCTGACCCTCCCTCTGTCATCCCTCCTTGTCCCACTCTCATTTTACGGGCGTCTCCGACCTTTCACCTCCTGTAATCTTCCCCTGACACTGGAGCAGCATTGTCGGTCTCTCTCTCTCTCTCTCTCTCTCTCTCTCTCTCTCTCTCTCTCTCCGTCACCCTGCTTGTTCTCCACACACCTGCTCCCAGCAACATGCTCCCACGTGCGACCTTAATATAGCATCTTAAATCACGCACGCGAGATTAAGGTTTACCAAAAATAAAATCCCCCACAGCAGGAAGCAAAACGTGAACATGTCTCTCGCTTAATTATCTTTTGCCTTTTCTTGCTGGAACACGGGTCAGTGAGGCTGGTGACTGATCTCATGAACACACACACACACACACACACATCATAGTGAAGTGCAACCTCTTACTGAATACAAGGGCTTTGATGTCCCTGCTTCTCGTGGACAGCTTTATTCTCTTCCCTCCATCCCTTCGTCTGAAGAGAGGAGCGAGCAGACATGGAGAGTCCTGACAGCTTCGGCTAATTGAACTCTTCGCTCTGATATCAGAGGGAATGAAATACAGAGACGCTCACTAAGAGACACACCGGGATAATAGAGAGGGATGCACTCCTGCTCTCGGTTGTATCTCAATCCTGCTAAGGTGTTCACATCTTCTTCACATCTCCTCCACTTGTGCTCCCTCCTTTTTATTTGTATCCCCCCCCCCTCTCTTTCTGTGACCTCTACCTTTGTTGATCCGCCTCCCAGAGATTCTCCCGCTCCACCTCCTCCCGTCCCCCTCTATCCATCTTCCTCTCATCTCCTCTTTGATGTGGTGATGCGGGGTTATCTGGGGCTCTCATCTACGGGAATAAAGTAGGTGTGGGGGGGGGGTGTGGGGGGGAGAGAATGAGGAAAAAACAAGAAGCGTGGGGGGCCGAGGAAATGATGATTTTATTTTTTTACTTACTGCGACACTAAAATCTCTTTCAACTCACCCTCCACCTTCACCTACGAGTAAAAGAAGAAGCGAATAAAAAGACATGGCTGTCATCCCACTGTCCCTCCGGATGGAAGTCTAATCCCAGTCCGAATATCCCATTGCCTCGGTTTAAAACCAGCACGACCTCAGTCAGCGTGCTCTCTTTCTCTGTATTTATAATTTGTCTTTCCTTTCCTAGATGAAGCGCTTTGCTGTGTCTTTTATTTGCGAATTCAGGAAGTGTGTTCTCTGCAAATTCCCACGTGCTTCCTTCCTGGAAAGCCTGTCGCATCCAACGAGCTATAAAAACACACGAGGAGGAGGATTTTTGAAACTTAAAATGAACTTGATTTGAAAGCACATTGTCCTGATTGAATAGCAGGTTCATAGAGAGGCAGCGTTGTTCTTGTATTATTGAGCTGTTTCTCAGGAACATGAGTGGGCCTGGGAGGAGAGAGACTCCTTCCTCTGCCAGCTTCTCTCTCCTCCGGGACCAACGGGTCACGATCCTGCCAGCCAGCCCACCATGTAGCCTGCCAACTCTATTTAAAGACACACACACACACATATACAAACACAGTCACCTACTGCTGCCGCCACAAATGCACATGCATACACTTACCCCCCCCCCCCCCCCCCCCACCCCCCCCACACACAGGTTCTGTGTTGTGTACGCCTGGAGAGTATTTGCTAATTAGGAATCACTTAGCTCTGTACATGCGTCTGAGGACAGAGTTGACTGGTTAATGGATTGATCAAAGGCTTCGAGGCATTTCATCAATAGCAATACCTCTTTTCACATGTGCTGTCCGTAATGTGTTTAACACACACTAAGTAAGTAAGCTGCCTCTAATAATTATATATTCAATGATCATTTGGGTCCAGATTACAGCTCTGCAGGAAAATAAATACTTTATTTACTCACTTTGACCTTTTAAATGTATTTACTTTTCAACCAACCCAATCGCCTGCAAAAGCGTATAATTAGCGTATACTTAGCGTATAATTAGCATATAATTAGCACATTTCTGACATTCCCGTGTGGCACATTTTTTGGTCGCCACACGGGTCGCAGCTATGTTTCGGCAACAAAAACACGTTGTTAGCTCTCGGAAAACATGGTTGGGCTAAAATAATTACGTCAACTACGGTAAAAAAACGTGCTGAAACAACGTAGCGGTTAAACACGCCACAAATGTCGCTAACGTAACTTCAAAACAAACCCACTCTGGGACACCGGTCTCGAACGCCGGTCTCCTGGTTGCAAGTCCTGTGTTTGTTTGTTTGGATGCAGTCGGTACAGACTACATGTTCCCTCGTACCGTAATTGGATCCTAACTCACAGGAGACCAGGCTGGGTAGAGAGAGAGAGAGCAGCAGGTGGAGGTGAGAGTGGAGTTGATATGGACGTTAAATAAGTAAATGCAGTGATTTTACGCCTATATTTAGTTCACTTTCCCCCCAAAGCAACCTTCCTTCTGGATACTGTAAATCCCATCTGTGCTGTATTTGCAGCTGGTCTTCAGAGGCGGAGAATTTCCTCAGCAAAAAAAAACAACGGTCGCAATTTGCACGACACCTTGCAAACACTCAGTAAAATCCCAACGCAAACTGCAGCTCCAGCCTGGTGGGTCTGTTTGATTAATACACAGCATGTGTCTGCAGCACAATGTGTCACGGTTGCGCCTGAAAAGCCAGCGAGAAAACGCTGCAGTAAATCTGTCTTTAGTTTTCCCGAAGAAGATATTTCTAGTTTAATTCTGTGTGTGTGTGTGTGTGTGTGTGTGTGTTTGCATCAATGTAATTCTGAGTTGACAATGAAGTCGTATTGTTTAACTAACCTCAGACACACGCGCACAAAATAGCGCTCCAGTCACTGGTGTTGATGCCGGTTGATGTCACATGGAGAAGGCACGGTGAGCCATTTACAGTCACACACACACACACACACACACACACACACACACACACGTATGTGTTTTACTGTAGATGAGGTACTTTCATTAGCCGCTCTGCCTGAAACCCTTTTAGAAGCCGTGACCAACAAAACGGTCTCCAGGATTTCCTCCATGTTTTGCTCCTGCTGAGGATATCTGAGCCACATGTAAACACTCGTGGGCTTGATACTCTTTTCACCGCACCAACAGGCTGTGCACTGTTTGCACGGTCATAAATCTGCTTGAATGCAATCGAGTGTGTCCTCGTGCCAAGTTGGCAGAGCTGAGGTGTGCAGGGTCCTGTGTGGTGGTTGGAGGGGGGGTGGGGGGGGGGGGGGATACGTTGATTAGTTTGGACCAGGCTGAGCCAGAAGGCCTGCTGGGTGCACCGGACTGTACCAAATTGACATAGGGGTGAACTTGTGTAAGCAGAAGAACAAAGGACGCAAACCAGAAGGGCGATGCTTTGAAGAAAGAAGCACTATTGCTGCTTTGTACATGTTGTGGAAGTCCCACATGTCCCCTCATGTCTGGGTTCACGACATCATCGAGCTGTATTCACCGTATCTAGCAGGCCACACGTCGGTTGGTTTCCTACAGCTGTGTGAACATTTTAAACGGATAAAAGAGATGCCGGAGTAGCTACATAATGATGCCAATTTGTAAAAAGTCTGAATTCATGTTTTGCTAGGTTCTCTCCGCAAGACGACAAGCAAGTCACTTTTAAAATGCTGGTTTTCTCAATGGAGTTTGGATCGATCGGTGCTATGCTATGCTAACATTGTAGCAGCTGGTCCTTTCTTATATCGAAGAACCAGAGGAACCTATCTTTGTCTGAGCGGAGGTGTACAACAGAGAGGGACGGAGAGACAGCGGCCGAACAGAATCAGAAAGAGTGAGATGGAGAGAGCATGTTTAAGACCGATCTGGACAGATAGCCGTTTAGAGACTGAGAGAGCCTTCAGAAGCAGGCAGGAGTGGGAGGGAGGGGACAGAGAAATATAGGAAGGGAAGGATGTATGGAGGGAAGAAGACCTGTGATGGATGAGCTTTAGCTCAGGTGTGACGGCGCGACCAAATTAAATCACTGAGCAGACAGCAATGAACGAGAGACAAGGTTATCACTTTCCTCTCCCTCCTCACTCTGTCTACCACCCTCACAGTCTCACTGTACCACCACCCCGGCCCCGGATCATGCTAATTATGTGAAATAGTAATGAAACATAATCTATTGGTTTGTTTTTTGTCTGTGGCGTGCAGTGGAAAAGTCAAGTAGGATCCTTTTTGTGGTGGACACACAAGTTAACCACCTTAATTATTAATTATGAAGAAAGACCACTTATGGTTTTAGTGCCTAAATCCAACCCTGCATTGTTATTTTAGGTCCAACCATGATGTATTCCTCAACCTAACTGAGGGGTTTTGCAGCATAATGCCGTATGTATGTAAATTCTGCCAAGCGACAAGAAAGAAATGGACAATTCTTGCCGCTCAGCGTGAAGCCAATAGATTTCATTTTGTGACTATTTCACAACCTTCTAGGACTGCGTTGCACCACCAGCTCTCTGCTACACTGCTCTCAGTCATGCACTCGTATGACATCACTCACTTTCCCTCAATGAAGTGATAGGTACAACTGTAGCTCACAACGCCGTCCCCGGGGTCTGCTCCGCCCACGTGGTAATCCAGACTGTGGTCACGCACGACTTCTGAGTGAACGTGGACCTAACTGTGCTCCGAAAAAATGGAAACTGCCATGACAACGGAAGAAAATATCATTGGTCGATGATGACTGTGAAGTGGTGGAGTGAGTAAGTGGACCTTGAGTGGAGATTGTTTTTGTCAAGTGCTGTTTCCAAAATGAAGTGCCAGGCTCAACTTCCAAGCCAACATGAATGACAAATCCTGAAACGGCTTAAAATACTACAAGGTTCCAACATTTAGATCTGAACTATGCTGATGATGATGATGTAATTATGTTAAAAGAAAACATAGAGATTTAATAAGTATATCTGTTAAGTGAAATGTATCAGGTGTAAACAAGAAGGATCAGAGGAAGCAGTGTACAGTACGTACTGTATTTCATTTCCATCATCATCATTCATTTTCTCTCCATATGGCTAACATGCGCCCCGTGCACCACATGACATGACAAAGTGATGGGAGTACTGATGGGAAACGCTTCCTGCTATATACAAACGTGTTGACAGAGGAGGCTCCTTTTAATGGCGACTGTTCCCCAACCTCTGACCTTTCCCCTTTGACCAACCCCTGTGGCCAGACATAATGATCCGCCGCCATGCTGTTGGTGTTGACGTCGAGGTCCCCTCGTCGCTGTGTCACAGAGACAATGGCTGGCTTGTGTGGGAGTACAATGGAGAACGGTGTGTAGATTGTAAGGGGCTGTGACTTGAAACTTTAAAAAAAATGATGGATGTTGGATAGAATGTTGGTAGGATGGAGGTGGAGGTGCCAAACACAGGCAAGGGAAGAAGGAGGAAGGAATTTAGAATAGATAAATCCAAAAAGCTGCGTATTTACTTTAATCCAGATGCAGGACATGCGCCCAACATTTTTGAAGTTTGCATAGTTTTCTTCACTGTCACATCAAAAACCTAATTTATCCTCCCCTCAGACACAAGCATCCAACAGTTACATCTGACACTGCAGGGACCATGGGTCCCCATCAAATACCAGATCTCAAACCGCCCCAAATATCTTATGCAACTGTGCCACATGGCTTCTGTTACAACTGACAAACAAGTTAGGAATGAATTAATGCTTTTACTTCTTGATATGTTCCTGCAGTGCGTTTCTCGTGCCATCGTAAGTCCGTACTAGCTCCCTCGAGTCGGGTCTAAATCAAACTCTGATCCGAGCAAGTCAATTCCTAGCAAAGCACTTAAACAACATGTACACACACACACACACACACACACACACACACACACACACACACACACACACACACACACACACACACACACACACACACACACACACACACACACACACACACACCGAGCTCATCATCAGCCGTCTCATTATGTTGTTGATTCTCCGACTCCCCACAGACAGTGCTATTTACCCAGTGTCTCCGAGTAGGGGGAGATGGGTAATGAGACTGATGTGTGCAGGGGTGCGTTCTGGGTAATTTGTTTGATATGAGACCTGATGGGAAGTGAAGGGATCAAAAGATTAAAACATGCTTTTTCTTTTTTTTTCCCCCCCGCCTTCATCTTTTTTCCAGCTCACCTCTCGGTGTAAAAATGTCGAAACAGTCGCTGTCTCCGTCTCTTTTTCTCCTTTTCTGGTTTTACTTTTTTGATTAAATCCTAACCTGAGGGTGCATATTCCCACACATACACATACAATCTCAGCAAAACAGAAACAACGCCTTCATCGGGAGCCCTTTTTTTTCTCCCACCTATGACCTTCTACTCCCCCATTAGCTCGCTCTGACCCTTGAACTCATCACGTGAAGCCCCGAGGGCGTCAAAGTTCCCCCAACAGGTGGATTCAGGTGCCAAACGGGCGTGGCTTCCTGCCATTACTCTTTTATCACCTAGCGAGACACAGCAGCAGCTTTTTGTCTGTGTCTACACAGGTAGCGTTCAGGTACGGCGTTGAGAGAGCTCAACTGTTAACGTGCACGAAACAGACTAGAAGCATCGACATGCGAGTGAAGGAGCAGAGCTTCACCTCGCTGCCGGAGACCCAGGCCGTATTACTGGGCCCGCTGGAGGGAAGGGGGGCAACGGGGAGAACCAGAAGCAGGACTCCGCTGGGCCCAGTCAGACCCTGCTATACAGTAAAATGAGAGGTTTTCTAAAGGGACTCTGGTGCTCGGAAACACTACCGCTTTTGTCCACAGGGAGCAGCAAAAGCAACACAAAGGAAAGCTCCTCCGAGTAGCTTCTCCATTCCCTCACTTCACTTAGTGACCAGGTACAGAAACATCTTAATGATGCAATGCAATAGCAAAGATATAGAACCTATCCTCAAAAGCTACGATGACAATTGTAAGACTCGTAAAAAACACAGACAGGACTTTTTGAAAATTTGCTCCGATGAAATAATGTTGCATCTTCAAACAGAAATCGTCAGCTTATTTACAGTTGATACAAGTTATATCGTAATAAGGACCAGTCTCCTGCAGCAACAAGATGTCTTATCACCATATAGCAAAGCAGCCGAAGGCAATTTGAGCAGAACAACTCAAAAACCCATGCACAGTAGCCGAGATGTATTCACGGCAACAACATAAAAGGTGACATTTGAAAGGTGGCGCATTAGTGAAATGCACTGGATACATTAATTCAGTGTGGCTAAAAGCCTTGTTAGCATTCACAGTTTGGGTCTGAATGTACAATTATGAGAGCGAGGAGGAAGGCCCGGGGAAGAGAGGGAGGAGGAGAGCTAGAGAGGGAACAAAAGGAGGCAGAGGAGAGAGAGAGAGAGAGAGAGAGGGGAGGAGAGAGAGTCTTTCATGTCTCCCCTGAGTTTGAAAGGCCTCCCTTTCATACGAGCATTGTCATATTCACTCTGTTCTCTTTCCATTTGCTCCACCTCTCTGCCCGTGATAAAGGCATCACTCTTTTAGAACGGGGAGGGTACACGTGTGCACTCGACGGAGCGTCCGCCTGCATGAGAGGAGTGCAGCGATCTCATTAACACCGGCGTTAAGTGCATGTGCAGGTGTGTGCTGCGTACGTGGCAAACTCCAAAGAAAGTACTTATACTTGTATAAGAGCATAGTAGCAAATACAGTGTGTAAGAAATGTATGTGAAATGATCTGTGCATATCATCTCATCTTAATTCCTGAGCAACACTTTCCTTCTGTCGGAGGAGCAGAGAACAGAGCGTACTGTTGGAGACGGTGTGAATGCTCCTGCAGTATTTAGAGACGACCCTCTTAGCAGCCGAAGGGCCGCGATAAAGACAGGACAGTTGTTTTATTCATGTAATCTTTTATTACAGTTCCAACTCCATTTCCCATGGGCCTCGTAGGCCGCGGATTGGCTTGATTAGTCTCGGTTTGCAGGCCTGCAGACACAGAGGTCAAAGCATGTTGAATATTCCAACTGGGGGAACATAGACGGGCTAACCCGCAAACACAACCCCCCCGACCTCCAACCTTTCCCCCCACAACCACCAATCACATTTTACGACCCCCCTCTGGGCATCCACACAGACTTTTTTTAATTTTCTTTATTTGACGAGGTTCACTTTCCCGTTAGCATGCCGGGCCAAAGCGTCTCACAAAAGCCCCTCTCTCTGTTGTCTGCGGTACCGGGGGTGTGAGTGTGTCGCAGGTTACAATAAGTTCCGCCCACTGATCTTAATTGGACCTGATGTGTTGTTCTGCTCCCAGGACGCCTGTTGAGGCCGGTTCTGTTCAGCTTCATTGTGAAGCAGGCCAAGAACCTTTGGCAGCCGTCGAGCTATGAAACGCTCGGGGCGAAAAAAAGCTTTTGCTAAAAGGGAGCTGGCGAGAAAAGAAGGGCCCGAAAATAACTATTATTGTTTTATTTTCACAATTTCTTTTCAGTTTCTCCTCTTGTGTGCTCGCCCACTCGCACATCTGCTCGTCGCAAGATACGTTCATGGAACTACAATATGGCACACACCCCCCCCCCCCCCCCCCCCCCCTCCCATCACTCACAGTTTTCTTTGGGTGATGTTTTTCTCATTTGGTATGTCGTTTAAAAAGCAGTTCCTTTTTACATTTTATGAACACTTTTAAGGGGGTTATGGTTGGGAGCCGTAGAATTGGGGTCTGTTTAAGCTTGTTTTTAGATTTACACACACACACACACACACACACACACACACACACACACACACACACACACACACACGTACAGCTCCGTGCTGCAAAAGGCCCGACGCCCCTTCCCTGCTGTGACGGTTTTCGTTGGAATTTCCCACTCTGGTGTGGAAAGGTTTTTGGAAGGATCTGGAAGCGGCTGTAATTCAGAGGGAGGGACGACGAACTTCCCTTTGAAGCTAAAGACAAGTTTGAGCTCTTTTGTTTTTTGGGTGTTTCTCTCAAACAATTAGAGTCCGTCACTGGGGGAAAAACATAACAAAGCTCCGTAATCTCAAGTGATTATGGATCAAACACAAAGACTAACGTGTTCTTAATAGACTGTAGCTCTCTTTTAACGCAGAGGGGTTTTCTGTTACAGCTGAGGCAGTTTCTCTTCTTTTTGTCAGTGGTGCACTCACACCATTGACGTGCATTACTCTGCACCATTCGGCTCATCCAGATCTATGTGGACAATCCAGAGGAAATGGCTCAATCATATGTGCAGGACAACTAGCGATAAAATAAGTCGTTTGTCAGCGACTTGGCTCTGTCTTTCCATCCGCTCCATATCTGGCTCTTTAGCTGCTAAATGCTCGACTGTGTTCACCGGCTAGCCGCTAACTTTGCCGTTTTGGTGCTGGAGGTATGGCGTACAGTGGGTACATTCATCAGAGCTTGTCCAATGCGGCTGGAAACAGGGTTGATGAGAGCGGTGGCAGTAAATCAAAACAGTAGAGCTGTGAGCCATGAAACCACAACAATGGGCTGAAAGACGCTAAAAGTCTGGGTAGAACTGAGGAATTACAGACTTGCGTGATAATTCTCTTTTGGTTTGTAACCTATTTCAAGTTTCATGTAATTCTATCCATTGTTAATATAAAAAGAATGGTTAGTGCCGCTTTAAGGTTTTGGGACGGGTCATGGTCATGGTTACAATAAGTCATAATTCACTGTTGATATGACACTTCATACGCCCAACTCTCCACACCAACCTCTTGAAGAGGTTTTACTGTACGCCACTACATCCGTCTTTGCTTCAGAGATACTCATTATCCGTACGACTAGAGGAAGTGGCTAGTCAGGAAAACATACAGTACACATAAGTGGCGTTAGTGTGTTTTGAAGAAACGACCAACGCTGTCACTTTTCTGATGAGGTCATGCAGGAAGGAGTCAACAGAGTCACACCGGGCAACCTAAAGGGCTGCGACAGGGTCGTTAGTGTTGCTGGGTCACTCGCTAGTCTCGTGCGAGTGTCGTGAGTTTGCTAGTCTAGCCACAGAATATTGACTAGCTTGACTTCAGTCATGTCGACGTCAGTCACATCCTTTCTGGTGTGTTTTTGTTGCCGAAAGTTTATTTTGAAGCGGACACGCCATGTCCAAAAGTGACACTAGAGGCATGCCTAGGGGTCCTTAGGGCCACTGACCAAGCGTTGGTATTGGATGAGTTGGT